>JAUNZO010001155.1:0-96285 GCA_031894775.1 Chloris gayana | reverse complement strand
GCGTCAACAAACACTATAATTACCCTCGTTGGATTCGTCTCGTGAATTAGATAGGGGAGTCTGCAATTAGTTTCGAGATTAGACTTTATTTAGTACTCCAAAATGATAAAAATCTCTTTGATTTGACCCCTCTAAAAATTAGATAGAGGGAAACGAACATGCCCTATATATACAAGCGGGCTGATATGGGCTTCAAGTTGGGCTGAAGATGCACAGCAATATCGGGCTCCGAGATGATGTCACTATGCCCGTTATTATTGGCTTTTTTCCAATATCGGTCAGTGATGACGTCATTGTGCCCGCTATTACTGGCCATTTTCAATATCGGTTATCGCTGATGTCATCATCGCCCGCTATTAAAGTGGAGCCTGCAATAGCGTTGCCCACGATGACGTCAGCGACTACACACTCGTAATATCGAAATTTTTTGTGTCTGCTATTACTCGAAAATGCGAGGTGTTATTGTAGGCTTCTTTTGTAGTAGTGCTTGTTCTTCATCCTAGTGTTATTATGGACAGGGCTCGTGCTAGTTATTGGTATAACCACAAGTACAGCCGTTGCTGGAGATGAAAGAGAAGGTAGAAACGCTGACCCGCCAGCAGAACTGGTAATCAAGGCAGTATGGATTGGATACCTTACAATATCTAATAATGTAACGGTGGCGTCAAATCTGACCAACGGGTACCTATCCCAACCCATTAACATAAAACAACTAGCCGGCGTCATGGTTGTTCAACTATTTGTTATTATCTTCTCCAAACTTCTTCTCAAGTACACCATGTTATACATCGCCCTCCGATCATTCGCATTCGGGCGTAATCCTCGTCTTATTGCTGGATATATGGCTGAGCTACAGCAGCAGCAGAATACTGCTCCTACTGATCATGGCCAAGGTCAAGTAGATGATAATGATCATGCCGTACAGGCTCGCCCCCTGCTCTCATTGTTTTGGGAGAGGGTACTCTAAAGGTCAAGATAGAGCCTCATGGTTGTAGCTTAAGAAGGACGCGAGATCAACCTGCTGGGAACCCCACAAGATTAATGACACTGGAGACTGGACAGAGTCTGGCGGTTGGATGACATTCTGGAGAGGTCAATAGCAGCACAAGCCAAGGATCTATGCTTCTCATTCGCCTTGTTCAAGCTACTGCGGTGTCGGTTTGCAAGGTACACAGTAATTGAGGCAGGGTTCATCAAGGCCCATAAGCTTTTTCAGCAAACATATCTTCAGGGTGATGATTATGAGAGGGCACTTCGAGTGGTTGCAGACGAGCTTTCATTTATTCATGATTACTACTATTCCTCTCTACCAATATCCTATTCCCACCTTCTGCTTCCAGCCTTGAGCATCATCCTTTCCCTCTACAGCATTGGTTACTCTTTATATGTGATCAGGTTCGTTTCCCTAGTGGCAATGGCTAAGGGGACTGATAGCCTGATAAATTGCAACTTCAGATGTATTTCCAGGATTCATTGGGAAGGATTGGGAGGTACTAGTGACGTACCGGTACGATTAGTCATTTTACTGCTTGTGCTTGCTGAGACCAGGCTCATCATTTCCTACGTCTGCTCTGACTGGACCAAAGTAGAGGTGTTCACTATGTTTGTGCATGTTTAGTCCCCATCCTTTTCCTAATAATCATTTACTCCCTCCGTCCAGGTATACAATGCGTCTTAGCAAAATCGGAATTTCCACGTAAACAATGCGTCTTTCGGTTGGAGTCTGTTGAGTTGCTTTGGTCGACGCGTGCGTGTGGTTGCCTTTAATTACGCGACTGCTCCATTCCCCGTCTCAACTGTCATCGCCTCGCAGCGCCATCTCGCACCCAGCTAGCGCCATCATCTCCCTGTGCCATTGCTTCCCATCTCTGCATCAATTTTCATGAAGTCGGAAGCCCGCCGGAGCATGGAAGCAGGAGGAAGCCATGGATGCGGTCCAAATTTTATGCCGTGTCGTGGGCCGACAACCAGGCACGTGGGCTGGCATGACAGAACCCAAAATCAGTATGACCCACGAAAATTATATCCTTCCATAACAACTTATGAATATGATGTCTTCACCAAGTGTGGGTCTAATATATTGTTGGGCCCACTTATGTATCGTTTATGTTTCCTATTCATCAGTTATTTTGCGATGGAATTTTTTCACCAGTTGTCTTTGAGATGGATTGTTTTCACCAATCAAAACTTGCCCACTACCTGTACGGCTGTACCACGTAGCGCATTACCCACGGAAATTATATCCTTCCATAACACCCGTTTTCTGCGACCCACAAAAATTAATTCCTTCCATAACCGCTGAGACATTTGCAGCAGCAAACGTTGGGCATTGCTATGGGCCAACGCTAGAAAGTGTCTAATATTTGTGCATCACCGTATTATGGCCTCTATCGTTGCCTCATTTATGTAGATCGAGTGGCTTAGGGTTAAGGTTGGAGAGAGGGTGAGAGAGGGAGATGGAGGCCTTTTTTTTCATGTTGTAAATAGTTGTGAGCCTCACTCGTATATTGTGGCCTTTTTCCTTGTTTTGTTAATATTTCTTTCTATGTTTTATTTCCTTGAAAAATACTATTATTATTAAAAATTTTATTAGTAAAAATAATAGTTGTATTCTAATACATACTTTGTCTGTTTGTTTTTTGTGAAAGTTTGAAGGTGGATAGATCGTGAATGTATGATGCTCCCAGACCGGGTGGAGTATTTCTGTTTGAAAAGTCTATGTTTGTTGAAGTAGCCGTTCAACGTGCTAAATTTGAAGGGACAAATGTGCAAATGTTCTCGCTCAACCACTGGTTGCTACCCATTAGACCAGTCTCAGTGCATAGTTTCATAGCACACTTATCAAGGGTGCCACATCAGATTTGGTGGATGAAATAGTCACTCTCAATGCACGATTTCATCTCACGATTTCTTAGACAAGCTGTAGCATTAAATTAACATGTATTTGTAGCAATGAGATTGGTCAAAATATGTTATGATGAAACTTTTTGTGCTCAGTGAGAGTTTCATTAGAGTTTTATACCTATGAAACAGTGCCAAATGAGTTTCATCCATCTCTTTCATATTAATTACCTTGTCATGTCATCACTTTAGCCGATGTGGCACCTCATTTAATGCTTACGAAACTCTATTGAGGCCCTGTTTGGATCCATGTGTTAGAGTTAGATTGGGTTAGTTTTGGCACCCTCAATCCTCCAAACATGGATCTAACCCACCCAAAAAACTATCCCCTCCAAGGGGTGATTATTGGGGTTAGTTCTGTGGGTCCACGAGGCCGGAGCACACTAGATTCGGCGCACTAAAGTGAGGTCAACACTAAAATATTTATGGTGTATGTTTGCATAAAACATTGTATGAAATTTGTATGAACAAATTAAATTTATCATGTTTTAAATGCTTGGATCGAAAGTTGATTTGTTTTACTCATTTGTGAGGAGGCCACACAAGAGTCGGCCACACAAAATCCGGTTGTAAAGGAGTTAAAAGTACTTTTTTTGTCAATCTAACCCTACCATCCAAACACATAAAGAGTTAGAGTTAGTTCAAGAGTTAGAGTTGGACCGAGTTATAGTCTCCAAACAGGGCCTGAGATTGGACTTACACATATATAGAAATGCATAACTCTGGGGCACTGGTTTCTTTTTTCATCAAATGGGGGAGCCCATAGAAGGGTTGGAAATTGGAAGTCAATGCATCTTTCGCACTTAGATGCCCTTACTTATTATATCACCTAGTCGTGCCAATATAAAAGATTGGTCTATCTTTCGTGGCAACAGCCATCACGTAAAGTGCAGTCAATGCGTAGCGCATCAAGCTTGTCACCCTAGAAGAACGGAAAGTATTATGAATTCCAAGTCAAACAAGGATTTAAGTCTCGTCTCATAGCTCCCCCGTATAGAAGAGATCTTTTCATACCATTCAAGTTGATTGTCAAGTTGATCGTCCTAACTTGTTTTCGCTTACCTGTACCTTGCGCGCATGGAAGAATCGTGCACATAACAAAAGGGATGCAACTGCATTGAGAATGATGGATGCTTCCTTACAGATCATAAAAGAGAAACCAAAGACTCCCATAGATGAAGTCCGATAAACAAATTCATTCCCCCTCATTTATACTATCTCACGTAGCTGGCGCGGCGCTATCATCGCACTGGCAAGAGGGTAGAACGAGTAAGCGTGATGGTCGTGGCAAATTTAAAAGAACACCAGAGCTTAGAGTCTCTTTTGAGGAGCAATGGCATATGCTCTGCCTTTCATTAAAGTCGGTAGCAAAACGAATAATTACAGCAGTTCTACTGGAACTAGAACAGACAAAACAAACACAACTAGGAGATTGTTTACAAGCACCCTGTGACAACAGCCTACTCCTCGCACAAAACAAACACAACGATTGTTTACAAGCACCCTGTGACAACAGCCTACTCCTCGCACAATGCCAGCGGCCAGGGCTGAACAATTCGTTTGGCAGCACATCTTGGTTGTCAAATACTCGTCTGCATCTCTCCCTTCCACAAGTTCCAGGAAGTGTAGATGATGACTTACGTGTGTGTATCAGAGGTTGGCGCCATCCTTGGCCTGATCATGTTCTCCCACCAACATTTCAGTCGATGGAAATTCCTCCGCGGTAATTGTTGTGGTGCAATGCCAAATAGTCGGGTAATCTCTGTCCAGAGTGCCTGCGAATACGAACAAGAGGCAAGCATGTGCGCCAGCTTAGAGTCTCTGACGGCTACATATTTTACTCCATCCGGGTGGTGCTCCCTATCTGGCAGAGTGGACTTTTTGTTTGTCTTTTGAGATGAGATGAAGAGAGCATTGGAGTCGGAGCGTTGGTATGACGAGATGGAATATGCAACAAGTGTCATGTTCTCGGACAAATTCAAATAGTACCAAACAGATCGGAGTCTCTCATGGCGGCTTACTCTATCCATCTTCAGCGTATCCAACTCTGGCCATTCTTAGTGGGATCTTTTATTGCACTACTTTCAAAGCAAAGGTTCAGTCGGGTCTTTCATTGTACTATTTCCAAAGCAAAGTTTTTTTAGGTAAGTGAGTCACAAACCTTTCATTAGGTCATTCTCAGTGGCCCCTTTCATTTCATATTTTTCAAGTATGACACGCCATCTTTCTAGTCCTGCTATGTGAAATAAAAGTGCATTTCTCAGTGCACTCTTTCGTTTCACGGT
This sequence comes from Chloris gayana, assembly GCA_031894775.1. Taxonomy (NCBI): domain Eukaryota; kingdom Viridiplantae; phylum Streptophyta; class Magnoliopsida; order Poales; family Poaceae; genus Chloris; species Chloris gayana. The sequence continues at coordinate 91,099 of JAUNZO010001155.1, read as the reverse complement.
TTCTTAGATTGAATGAGACATTAAATTATTGCATAGGTGTACCAGTGGGATTCGTGTTTTTTATATGAAAGGAAAATAGTCTCAATACATCTTTCATTTTCCTTTCATTAACTTGAAAAGAGTGTCACCAGCTTTCCTCTTTCATATTAAATAGCATGCCATGTCATCTCTTTTACCGATGTGGTAGCTAATTAATATCAGTGAAAGTGCCACTGCCATTCTCAGTGGAGTCTTTCATTGCACCTTTTCCAAAACAAAGTTTTAGATAAGGCCATTCTCAGTGGGAGTTTCATAAGCATTAAATGAGGCGCCACATCAGCTAAAGTGATGACATGGCAGGATAATTAATATGAAAGAGATGAAATGAGTTTCATAGGGATGAAACTCATTTGGCACTGTTTCATAGGTATGAAACTCTAATGAAACTCCCATTGAGAACATAAAGTTTCATCATAACATATTTTGACCAATCCCATTGCAACAAATACATGTTAATTTAATGCTACAACTTGTCTATGAAATCGTGAGATGAAACGATGCATTGAGAGTGACTATTTCATTCACCAAATCATATCTCTAAATCTGATGTGGCACTCTTGGTAAGTATGAGATGAAACTATGCACCGAGACCGGCCTAAGGTCGGTCTCAGTGGAGAGTGTCATCGTACAGCTTACCAAAAAGAAATTATTAAGAACCGTGCCAGTGAAGGGTCATGGTGATGACACTCATCTCTCATCCCATGATACTCCATCTCTTCTCTCTCATGCCATGTCAGCAAATTTAATGCTTATGACACTCCCATAACACTCTCATTGAGACTGGCCTAATAAAAGGTCACTCATAAAAGATGGAAGGATTCATTCTCTCTCTTCATCACTCCCTTGCCTTGTTAGCAAAAATTTTATATGTGACGTATTATTTAATGCTTATAAAAGGCTGCACTGAGAATGGCCTTAGGATGAAAGGCCTCTCACAAGAAATGAAAGGATTCATTCGCTCTCTTCATAACTCCATTGCCATGTCAGCAAAAATTGCATATGTGACATACCATTTATTACTTATGAAAAGCACAATTGAGAATGGCCTAAAGATGAACAAAAGGAACACAAAAGATTGACATCTTATTTGATGAAAAGAACCGTGACTTTATCAAAGAAGCCATGTCTTCCATCTCCTCCCTGCCGGCCCTAACCCTAGCCTCTTCCAGGCGTTGCCGTCGGGGCCCCCTCCTCTCCCCTCCGTCTTGCCGGTGGTGGTTAGGAGAGGGAAGCCCTCCCCTTTAGCCACCTAGATCTCTAGTTTTTCTAGCTTTTAGTTAGTATTTCTAGAAGTTTATCAAGATGTTGGCTCTCTCGTCGCATGTCCTCCCTGCTCCGGCTGCTGCTCGGTGTAGCCATCGTCCTCACGGCCGACGAGCTCCCTCCCACCGTCCATCGGCCGAGTTCTAGGTGAGCCCAAATAAAATAAAGTTTTCTTGCAGTTTTTCCGTTTCCACATCTCCAATCGCCGCCGCCGCCACCCTTTTCATCACCGGGACACGGCCGGCCGTCGCTAGATCCGCACATTCTAGTGCTCGGATCCGGCGGTGGCGGGCCCGGATCCAGCCCCTTCCGCCGATCGGTCCTCGGTGTCGCCACGGTGCCGCAAGCGGGCCTCTCGGTCAACCCGGTCCGCCTCTCCAACCTCCCCTCCACCTCCGAGGCGAACGCGGGTGTCTCTATTGGGCTTGGATTCGTTCTTCTCGCCTCCGCCTCCGCCTTGGGCCTCCGTGCCGCCCACCTCGTCGGATCTGCGCTCCCCTGCGCAAGATCCGGTGAGCCCAGGACCGGTCCCGATGCTCGTCTCTACGCCTCCGCTGTCGGCGTCAACGCCGGCTCGTCCTTCCGCCACCAGCTCTCGCCGATGCGAAAGTTCCTCGGTCAACGCCAAGAGCTGACTCTACCGGGCCCGGTCACCATCGCCGACCTCCGTGGGCTGCCTAGCCGCTCCATGACTCCTCGCAACGGATGGCCTCGGGGACTCCGAGGAAGTCCACCTCGTCCGAGTGAAGGGCGCTGCTCCCTCGGGCCTCGAAATCTGCGGCTGTGGCGTCGCTGCGGAAGGCCTCCTTGTCCACGTGTGATGGCCTTCTCCTCCGCTTGGCCATGGTTGAGCTTTCCACGCACAGCTACCGAGATGGACATGGAACAGTTCACAAGGTATTACATGTTGTTGTTGCTTTGCAGGAATATGTGCATAGTTGTGGCAATGTTGCTGCTGATGTTCGGGTTGATCACGCGTTGTCGTGGATCCCCAGATTTGACATTAGCCAACATGTGGCTACATGCTGGAGTCCGGTGAAGCTCCCTCTAGATTTACGACTCCATGTACTCAACCCTCCAGCGCAATTTCCAGTCAGCCAGATGCAGAGAACGCCATATGTTCTATCGGATTGTACGTAAGAGGATCCTCGATGTCCTAGTCGTGGTTATTCGGCAGTCAAGGGCGTCGAGACCCAACGTTCTCGACAAAGACATATGTGCACTGCTCCTATGAAATACAACTACCTTTCGATGTGGATGAAGCCTGTCCGTAAAACTCATCTCCCTTTTAGGGAAATTATTAAGTGTGTTTGGTATTTACCTTTGCTAGCTAAGAAGCTACAACCATGTTCTTTAGGACTTCGATCCCAAATCTATGTAATATGTTTCACATAATATAATATAAATCCAGTTATAAAAGAAAAACAGGGCTGGATGGTCTTTGGTTCATCGTGCTGGGGAAGACTAGCACTAATACGGATTCCCATTAATACTGCATCGAAGTTGACTTTTGCATCGAAATGGGCGCCTACTGCTTTATTTCCTATTGTGAATTTGAAATGAGCGCGGCGCCTAGGATTATGGTGCCCCTGCTTTCTTGTTCTACATAGAAACGGTCTGTTGAACAGGCAAATAGGAAGTGATTCCCTCGTTGTGTGGTACTCCCTCCGTCCTATATGTAAGCGTTCTTAGAATCCCGAGACAGAAATAGTCAAGAGAGGAAAGGTCATATATACCTCTCATTTTACACTATCTCATAAATTCTTCACCCACCCAACAACCCATCAATTTTGTCCTATTCATAGGAATGCTTACATATTGAAACAAAATTTGAATCCCTAGCATGCTTATATAAAGGAATGGAGGGAGTATGAACTCTCTATTCTTTCTGTAAACAAGGAAGTAGATGCTTTTCTTTCCCTTTGGTGTAATGTCAAAGCTAGTTTAGTATGTCAAACTACCGGTTCAATATCCCAGAGTGACAATATGACAGGTTGGGAAAACCGATTTGTCTTGTAGTAATAGTCAGACTGCTTTCCTTGGAAATATGTGCAGGCTCATGGAAATAATGAAACCACCAGATAGTACTTCCCTATAGATATCATAGCTTGTGGCACAGTTGAGTCTGGCTCTATGTTTTCCGTAGAAAGAAAGATAACGAGATGCTCTGCATAGATCACAATATGTAAAATATACCATGTCTTTGTCGTAGCGCAATGTTTACCGTAAAATAAATAATCTAACTACACGATTCTCCACATACAAGATACGTTAATGTAGATGCCCACCGGCCCAAGTTTGTTGCATTGAGGTGTAGAAACTCGACCAAGGGAAATAAAAGGAAAAAGTCCATTTCACTCCCCAAATAATTCACTTTGTCATCCTGAACAAAATCTTGGCTCACTTTACTCCCCAAACAATTTAAGTTTGTATAATTTACTCACTCATGAAATTTCTATTTTTTATTTCTCTTTGTACGCTCAAATTTTGCACAACAATAGTTTTTATTGAACCTCGTTAAGAAAAGTATAATATATATTTTAAACGTAGTTGTTATAGTTAAATAGCATCAAATATAATCTTAATTATATATTTCCAGAATTATATACAAAATATTTAAAATAAAAGTATAAAATATTTTCTTTTATATAGAAAATAGTACTATCTGTCATCTTGCAAAAGTTGAGCTTCAAATTAAAAATCATACAGAGAAAAAAGAAAAATTACATAAAGGAGTAAATTGAGCCAACTTAAATTGTTTGAGGGAGTAAAGTGAACTAAGATTTTCTTCGGGGTGTAATTTAGACATAGTGGATTGTTCGGAGAGTAAAATAGACTTTTCCCGAAATAAAACGACAAGTGGAGATGTCTTTGGCCGTTTCTGGTGGAGATTGGCATGTATCATGTTAGACTAGGTGCACCGGATACTAGGAGCAATCCGGTACCCCGGTCTCCAGTACCGGTTTGGCGTAAAACGACCTGCACCGGGTACCGGGAGCCGTGCGGTACCGAAGCGCTCCTCTGCCGATCCGCCATTCCGACGGTGTAGGCGAGAGGTGCGGTATGCGCCAACATGGCATGGGGCCCACGTGTCCACGGTTCGTCCGCCACGCAACCCGGAAGGGGAGAGAGAAGGGGATGGTCGGGAAGGGGGAGAGAGAAGCTCGTCGCCGTTGCCACCCGCCACCAGCACCCATCTTCGCGCTCGCGCCCATCCGTGGAATGTCGGCGGCTTCACCGGACCACCATCACGGCCACGCCCGGCCGCCCGACCCGTACCGCCCCGGCCTTCGCGCCGCCTCGCGCCCGGCCTCCTGGATCTGCTGCCCCACGAGCGCCGGCGCCGGGTCCCATGGCTCGAGCCCCCACCTCCATGGCCCGAGCTCGGGCCTCCATGGCGGCGGGGAGAGCGCGCGGTGCGAGCCGGAGGGAGGGAGGCGAAGAGAGGAGGCGGCGGCGCGAGGGAAGGAGGCCCGGGCGCAGGCGGTGACGGTGCGGCCCTGCTCCTCCCTCCCGCCCCGACTCGGATCCGTGGCCCGACCGCCGGATCCGCGCCTTAGTTGCCACGTCGGTGGTGGGAGGGCGGCGATGGCGCGCGTGGGGAGGACGGCAGCGGCGCACATGGGGAAACGGCGGCGGCGCGTGCGGACGAGGGCCGCGCACTCGCGCGGGTGGAGAGACGAAGGAGATAGGGAGAAAAAGGAAAGAAGAAAGGGAAAAGGAAGAAAAAGGAAAGAGAAAAGGCAAGAGAAAAAATAGAAAAAATGGAGAAAAAATAAAGAAGTGACGGGTATTCCTTTTAGAGGATGGGAATAGAGTATGACGAGTGCGGATAGTCTTAGGCCCATGTTAGTGCACCGCGTTGATTTCTATAAAAATCGTGAGCTGAGATATGGTTCTCCAAAAGAAAAGGTACTTTCAGATCAAACCAATTGAGATGCATTTGGCGTGTGGAGAGGGGCAACAATTATATATTCTCTTCGATTTGACATCATGGATCATTTTTATGGTGGGAATCCTATTTTGGGAGAGATTACATCTAACCCAAGCCCCCCCTTTTTTTTGCTTCTAGACGTGTGCTTCTAGCCACATTAGTTTTACATGTGTGAGTAATACTCCATAAGCATTACAATAGCGTACATACTACCGGTTTAACATCCTAGAGTGATGAAAACCCATTTCTCTAGTAGTAGTCAGATAACTTCCCCAGAACCCCAAGCAAGCCAATTCACCGTGTGTGCAGGCACATGGAGATGATCAGCCCACCGTATAGTATACTTTTCTGTAGAGATCATAGTTTGTGCTGCAATTGAGCCTGACTCTAGTGAAAAGAAAGCTAACGAGATGCTCCTCAAAGATGTCAACATATATAAATATACCTTTGGTGTTGGTTGGGGTGGCTGCTCTTTGTTGGACTATTTGGCGTTGTAGGAGTGATATTATTTTTAACAAAACCAACTATACCTCATTTATATAGTTATAACATGATAACGATACAAAGAAGCTCTTTACAGAGGTGAGGAGGAGTTTGGAGACTGTCGTCTTAGAGGAGGCTAATCTTGGATGGAAACATAATAATAGATTGGCTTAGATGTTGGGACTTTTCTGTGTAATTTCTATTTGATGATAGACAGCAATAGCTGAACTTTATAATAACTAATGTTGTATACGTACATAGAGGCCGGATGTTAATCCATTATTAAAAAAATATAAATATACCACGACATCACTACAGCGCATTGTTTACCGTAAAATAAATAGACACTAAACTATTCTCCATGTTCATACAGCATGCATTAATGTCGATGTCCACGGCCCATGTTAGCTGTGTTCCCGTGTTGATAAGAACGAATATAATCAATATAATGAAGAGTATAGAACTTTGAGTCAAAGGAAATAAAACGACAAGTGGAGATGTCCTAGGTCGTTTCCGGTGGAGGTTGGCATGTATACCATGTTACGCCCATGTTAGTGCACTGCGTTGTTTTCTATAAAATTTTGAGCTGGCGAATTTGTTCTCCAAATAAAAAGGTGCCCTGAGGTCTCACAAACTAATTGAGATTGAGATGCATTATTCTCTACGGTTTGACGTCAGTGATCATTTTTGTGACATGAATGACTGTTTTCATGAGGCTTTTCGTGTCTGATAATTTTTTTGGTTTCTTGCTGTTGTAGTAGTCAGACGTAGCTTTAGAACTAGAGTAATGCCCCATAGGCATTACAATAGGACAAACACTACCGGCTCTATTCCGGAAGAATAGAAGCCTCAACATTCGCTCTTAAGGAATTTCCACAGTAACTGGAGAAATATTACTAGACCAAAATAACCTTATACATAAACAATTACCCACCACTACCATTAAAACAGTAAGATTAAAATACCCTTCCATTATTTTATAAATTTACCCGTTGTTACCACCTCTCTCTTCCTAAATCACGTCAAAAGAGAAAAGATAATGTCATTGCTTTTTTGTTTAAAAAAAAGATAATGTCTGGATAGACTCTGGCCATTATAAAAAATCTAGCTATATAACAATTACTTTGTGAGCTCAATTCAAACGCGCACACCACTCATATACAACCTGTGGGTATGAAATATGTAGTCCAAAGAAATATAATTTTTCACAATTTCACATACTTTTTTGTCAGAATTTAATCTTGATAATTTTGAATATCAAGACAAGTAGCGCAAATATGTGGGTCGGTTTTTTTTCATAATAACAGTGTTGAGTAATTTTTCTTTTTATTTTCTTGAATTAACGTCAGAATGTCTAGACCTTGCTTTTCTTCATTAAATATATATTTATTCACTTGGCCAATCATAGGAGGGCCATACCATATATAGAGAAGTGTGGCCCGCTACTCCTACATAGGTCGGGTGTCTACATAAACAGAGGGCTTCAATCCCAGAAACCTGTTCCTGCCATTCGACCAAAACCATGGACCAAAAAAAAGCGAGGATGCGCAGAGAGATTCCGAGAGGGATGGAGAGGTTTCCCGTCACAGTAGCGACGGGGGCCTTGGGGCCGGTCCTGGCGAAGCTCACTGCTTTGCTGGGTGAGGACTACAGGCTTCAGGAGGGGACCTGGCGAGACATCGAGGCTATCAAATCCGAGCTCGAGCCCGTGCACGTTCTCCTGCCTAAGCTGTGGGAGAGGAAGGATCTGAACGTGGCGTGCAAGGAGTGGATGACGGAGGCCCGGGAGCTGTCGTATGACATGGAGGACAGAATCGACAGCTTCACTCTCCGTCTGGAGCGTGGCGACAGCGGCTGCTTCGTCCAGCCACTGGAAACCACGGGCAGCCCTTTCAAGGAATTCATGGAGAGGGTGAGAGATGTATCAAAGCTGTGCGGCCAGATGGAGGGAATTGGTTATACCATCTGCCACCGTAGCAACCAGCTGACCACCGACCCTCGAGCTAACTTCCTTCACAAGGATTCATCTGAGCTCGTGGGCATGGAAGCCAAGAAGGAGCAGCTGATCGGGTTGCTGCAGACCAACGACATGGTATGCATTCAGGGATTCGCAGGGATGGGTAAAACGACTCTTGCGGACCTCGTGTATCAGGCAATAGGACATGAATTCCAGAGCCTTGCTTTCGTATCTGTGCATCCAAGGCCCAATATGATTGAGATTCTTGGAACTATCTTCAGCCAAGTAACCAATGGTATCACTTCTGCTGGTGGAGGCAATGAATATGCTGCAGCCCCCAAAAATATCGACAACAATTCCATAGTTTCCCGGTCTGACAAGAGGTGTGCAACCTGACCTCCTTTCCTTTTCCCACCTCTAATTCATCAGTGTTTTCCTAAGTTATGCGTTCTTGTACTACTTAATAAATACTATTATGTTTGGGATGCTAATTCAACAACCACTGCAGCATTATCATCGTAAAATGGCTATAATTTATGATTTAGAGGTGACCTGGTAAGATTCAATATTTCGCTACTTTAGTTTCTATATAGTAAATTGAGAGCACCTTTACGCTACCTAGTACTAAATACTATTAGTAGTGTTAATCCAATGGATCAGATTAAATATTTTTGTAATACTCGTACCACCAGTAATCTAAGTTAATACTAAATTTACTAGAGTATTATTGGAAAAATAAATAGTAATATGTACCATAATTTTGAGAAAAAATTAATTTGATTTTAGTGAATTTGAAATTTCAAAAAAAATTATTCTGAATGTCATGAATTCGAAATCACGAATTTAAAATTTAAATTTCATGAATACAAATTTACAAGTTTAATTCAAATCCAAAATTTGCAAATTTAAAATTTCTCAAATGAAAAAGTTGAATTTCAGATTGTACTGGTGGTTGTATGTACCGTAAAATGGTTATAAATTGATGTTTTGAACAGAGTTATTCATTTTTGTTTTGTTTTCACACCTTTTCACTATCTCTTAATTATCTCAGTTAGTATTGACTGCTGTTAATTATTATGAAAGTCATTAATGAAATGTCATATCATTACTAAATTATATGTTGCTATCCTCAGCCAAGTAACAAATGGTGAGGTATATGTTGATGGTGACACCAAACCAGCAGCCAACCAAAAAAGCATTAGTGACATATCAGTTTCCCTCTCTTACAAGAGGTAAGCTTCGTTCCAAGCTCTCCATTCAGGTCATAAATTACTCATATGTCTTATTCTACGGATGCATCACCAGGATTTTTTATATACTTTTAAGAAATTAACAGATATCAACTTCATGAAATAATGTGCAATAATCAGTTTTTCTCCCACATCATGCTTGGATTCATGTGATTTCGTTAATTAGCCTCAAGTTAAAATACATTAGTTCATCATCACATATATTTGTACGGGTTAGCAACATCCCATAAGTCTTAATAGTTCACATGTCATTCTAATGTGTTATATAATTCTTGTGATGTTGTAGTAATATAATATAGCATTGACTCTTATTATCATTGGTATGCTAGTTATTAACAAATGTGACGCTATCCTCAGGCAAACAATAAATGTCGTGACATTAGCTGATGCCACACAACCTGCAACTGAACAGAAAATCGTCTACGATATTCCTCTCTCAGACAAGGGTACCTAACCTTAGACTATCCACACTCGTCGTCCTATAAATCCATCCTTAAAAAGAATATTTATCCTAGTCAGCAAAATTCTCTTATCTATATTCAGTTTTGCTGCACCCGTTCATACTCTATGTCAATCCTCTATATCAAATATCTAATATTTTATTCAATCACCTCCAACTACCATCTCATTTCATCTCTCCTCTTTTCTTTCTTTTTCATTTTTCCTTCTTTCTCTTTTACACTAGTTTAGCAATCTCATTTTTATTAAATAATAATAGGTTTTCTTTTTTCTTTTCTCCTTTTCTCTTTTTTCTTTCCCTTTTTCTCTCACTCTTTCTCTCCTTCCGGCACGGCTGCACCAATGTTTCCCCACCGTTCTCCTCCTCCTCGCAGCATCGCGCGCCGCCGCTACACGAGTCGTCCTCCAGCGCACCGCCGCCGTCATCCATCCTCCGTCGGGCCTGCCTCCTCGAGCGCCGCCCACTCGTCGCCACCCATGCCTCCCTCGAGTCCTCCGCGGGCTCCGCCGCCCGGCTCCCTCGAGTCCTCCGCGAGCGCCGCCGCGCGGATCCGGCCTCGCCTCGCCGCGACCTCCTCCCTCCAGCGGGATCCGGCACGGGCCTCCCTTCTCCGCTCAGATCCAAGCGTGGGGGCTGGCGGCGTAGAGGCTAGGGGCGGCGCGGGTCAGGCGGCTGGGCGCGGCCGCGCTGGTCGGCCGGTGAAGCTGCCGTCGTTCCATGGATGGGCGCGAGCGCGACGATGGACGTCCTCGGCGACGAGCTTCTCTCTCCCCTTTCCGATCATCCCCTTCTCTCTGGCCTTGTGCTTGCACGCGCAGATGGATTGTTGCGATGCGGCACGGAAGGATCCAAGCCGTGGACCCCGTCCCTACGCGCCGCCGTCGCGGTCTCTCCGCCAGGCACACGCGCTGCCGCCGCCGCCTCCGCCCGGACCCGCCTCTGCTCCGCATTGTCGCGGCCTCTCCACCAGGCCCACACGGCGCTGCCGCCCCTGCGCGCCACCGCCGCGGCCTCTCTGCCAGGCCCGCGAGCTGCGCCACCCGGCTCCCTCCCTCCACCTGGATCCGCGTCGGCGCGGACGACGAGGAGGAGCAGGGCCGGCGGCGGACGGCGCGGAGCTCGACTTCGGCAGGACGACGCAGAGAACGGCGCGGAGCAGCGACGAGCTCCAGCTGACGAGGGATGGCGCCGCTCCTCTTGCTACCCTCCTCGCGGTTCTCTCTTCCCCAGATCCGGTCGTCACGGAGCTCTGGCCATGAGCTCCCTTCTCCCTCTCCTCTCTCCAAATCCGTCGTGGGCGTGCGCCTTGAGCTCACCTGCGGCGGCTGCGATGGCTCGGTGGCGGTGGCTTCTCGCGGCTGCGGCGAGCTCCTGGCATCCTGGTGGTTGGGATGGCGCGAGGGCACGCAGGCCCCACGCCACGTTGGCAGGGAGAGTTCGTTCGCTACGAACGCTTCATTTGCCGTTTCTGGGTGCGATCGCTTGGCTTGCGGATGGTTTACAGGACTGCGGTGCAGCAGTTTTTTGGCCACGTGGGTACTCCAGTAGCGGGTACCACACCCCGGTGCGGATAGTCTTATACGCTCTCCACTCCCCTTCAACCTCCTGATTGTAGTACTTACATTTCTGATAATTTACCATTTTTATAAATCATAATATGTCTGCAGTGCTCATTCAATAACCCATGGATCTGCATCTATCCTTAATACTTTGATAAAATCCAACTTCGTGAAATGCAAGTTTAATTTCTCTAACTAAATGGTGCAGAATTAGATTTTTTTCCATTTTGTGTAAATTTACATTAATTTCCTCATTTTTACTACTTTTTTTATATGTTAATATGAATCCCTAGCTTTTAGTCTGCTTCAATCCAACCCTTTTTATCGAATGCTATAAAAGTCAAGATTTTAGATGTTACCCTGTAATTAATAGGATGAACATGTGTTTCAACATGAATCTTAAGGCCACAAAGGTAAATTTCGTGTGTAAATGTAATGTATTTATCAAGACTGATCACAATTAAACTATTCATGTTGATTATATATTTTGTTTATGTCAAAATGTTGTGGATTTGTAGTTTATTTCAAAAGCATAATAAAACTATATATAGTTATAATATAATTTGATGTTAATTATTGTCATCATTGGTATAAAATGTTAATCTTTTGTCACTTCTAAACAATGGTGTTGTCCACAGCCAAGCAACAAATGTTATGACATCTGCTGGCAGTGACGCTGAACCTCCAATCCAACAAACAATCCTCAACGGCATATCAATTTCCCACTTTGACAAGAGGTACGCCGTACACAACATTTATTCATATAAGTATTTTTTTATCATATTAGCTTGTCACATTCATAGCCATTCCCCGTGTTAGTTGAAAGGGAAAATACCTTGTATGCCATTGGCTAAAACTAAAGCTACGTGTATGCCATCCTAACCTACATGTCATTGACATTACCCATCCCACCTATCAGAGACAATTGCAAATGAAGTATTAGAAGTATTTTATATGACATACAAGAAAAGGAAAATACCTTGTATTCTAGAACTTAGTTGTGTGTCTCCGCTTATCTACATTTTGAGTTCACAATTTCATTGGTCCTTTTCTCAACTACCGGGACGTTTTATACTTTTACATTTTAAGTTAAACCCTATCTCTTGTGGTACATGGAAAAATTGGGATTCAAGACATTAAATTGTAATTTTAGAAACTATAGTTGATACACATGCATGTGTTTCATCCGACATCTTAGGGTCACGATGTCGGTGTTTATCTATAAAAGAATTATGTTTAGTTTATAATTTTAAAATTACCAATTAAATTACTAGTGTGAATGAAAAATGCTCTTGTCAACATGTTATGGATTTCTAGCTTCAATAAATCATATGCTGAATTCTATTAATGTAGAGCCTTATGTGACAGAGTAGCAATATAATTTTAGGCTTGTTGGAATTATTATGTCTTCCACTATTAATCAATAAACCGAGGGCCCATGTCTCTAACATGCTTAGCAAATAATTCCTGGCAAATTGACCTAGTCGGAGGATCTGTCACCATATTAGAACTAGACAAATAAAGCAAACGAAAAGTCTTGAGTCTATTCATTACATCATGAGTATAATGACATCTTCCCTCAATGTGTTTGCATTTGCTATGAAATTTAGGATCTTTGGAGACCTTGATCGCCGCCTGATTATCACAATATATAGTGACAGGTTGTGATGCACTTTTCACGATCTCAAGTGATGAAAGAAATTTCCTTAGCCATACACCTTCCTTTGCTGCTTAAGATGCAGCAATGTATTCAGCTTCCATGGTGGAAAGAGCATTGGAACTTTGTTGTCTGCTATACCAAGAAATAGCACCACCTGCCAAAGTTAATAAATATCTAGACATAGATTTCCGGACATCCAAACCACATTCTCAATCAGCCTTAGTGTAACCCCGTCAGTAACACAAATAATAGTCAAGACTTCCTCCGACATAACGTAACACATTTTTAATTTCATCCCAATGTTTGTCCCTAGGATTCGATTGATATCTACTAAGAAGTCCAACTGCAAAGCTAAGGTCAGGTCATGTGAACAACATAGCATACATAAGACACCCTAAGGCCGAAGCATAAGGAATGCATTTCATAATTTCCTACTGAGTTTAGTTCCCTTTAACAAAGGTACATCAACAGGTTTGCAATTTTCCATAGAGAATCGTTTTAGAACATTTTGAAAATATGACTTTTAGGATAAACCAAGAAGCCGCTTATTCCGATCTCTGTGTATTTCCACTCCCAACACATAGGAAGCTTCACCCATATCTTTCATCTCAAATTTAGAAGACAACCAAGCTTTAACTTCTGTCAATATAACTTTATCATTAGAAGCAATAAGGATATCATCAACTTTAGAATATATGCAATGATCACCTTCCGTCATTGAAAACTCATATGACATTATAGCATTATCAAAAAGAATATACCATTGACGTGAAACTTGCTTAAGACCATAACTTGAGCTATTTAATCTGCAAACCTTATTGTCATTTCCTTTTTCTCCAAAACATTCCAGTTGTAACATATATATTTCCACCACCAAATGACCATTAAGAAAAGAAGTTTTCACATCCATTTGGTGGAGTTCAAAATCAAAATAAGCTGTTAATGCAGTAATAATACAAATAGATGTAAACTTTGCAACAAGAGAAAAAGTTCCACAAAGTCAGTCTTTTCCCTTTGTGTGAACTCTTTAGCTACAAGTCTAGCCTTGTATTTTCCACTTGACCTGTTGCATTAAGTTTTGTTTTAAAAATCTATTTACAACTTATGGTCCTACGGTTGTTTGGTAAAGTAACAAGTTCCCAAACTTTATTCTTCCTCATTGAGTTTAATTCTTCTTGCATTTATAGATTGAGGACAAGTAATGGAATTTATTTTCATAAAGAGCATGGAATTGTTCACCATTATACTTTTCCAAATTATTTTCATCAAATAGTTGGGTACAATTCCATTATTTCCAAATAGTTGGGTATAATCTTGCATTCCTGAAGTGTATTCTCCCCCCATGATCAGTTCTTAAAACCTTAATGGTTTTATTCGACTGATTTTCCACTTCAATCTTAAATTGTTTGAACATATCAAAACCTTCAGACTTTTGTTTAACAAGATAAATATAGCCATATCTAGAATAATCATCAATGAATGATATAAAACAAAGCTTTTGACCGCCTATGGTGGGAATAGACATTTCACCACAAATATCATAATGAATGATTGCAAGAGGTTCATTAGCTCTTTCCTCCTTAGGAAAAGGCGCACGGGTCATTTTACCCATTATGCATGCTTCACAAGCGCCATAATCCTCCAACTTAAAATTTAGAATTCCAGAATTAATAAGTCTCTTCATTCTGTTCTTAGATATGTGATTGGTCATAAATGCCATAAATAAGATTCTGAGCATGTGTTCCCATTATCAATGTTTCTCACAACAGAGTTATCTTCGCCAACTAAGCAATCAATATTATCATCAAACAGATCATCAAGAAAATATAATCCATCATGACGAATCCAGTAAGCACTAACTTGCCGTTGAGCAAAATTTTAATTTTTCCTTTTCCAAATAGTATATCATTACCAGTTGACTCCAATTGAGAAATAGATATTAAATTACTTCTCATGCTAGATGAATATAAAATATCCTCCAACATCAATTTTCCTCCACCAGGGAGTTCAAGGACATAAGTTCCAATTCCAAGTACATCAACTCTAGCATTTGTGCCTAGATAAATATATCTATTTCCCTTGGGAATTGTTTGCATGGAAGCAAATGATTTATGATTTTTAGCAATATGTGCTCTAGAACTAGAATCTATAACCCAACTATTTGGAAAAGTAGTTTTAAATGGGGATTTAGTGCATACATAAATATAATTTATACCTCTAGCTGAAGGGCCCTTGGAATTATCATGATGATTAACCTGCTTCCTTTGGTCATTATTAGACTTCTTTGTTTTAGTGCAATCAACTCTAAAATGCCCATACCGACCACAGTTGTGGCAATTGAAGTTCTTCTTCTTGTTGTTGTTGTCATTCCTCTGAGATGAGTAATTATTTCCATGATCATCATGATCATGTTTCCTATTAAGCTTGTTTCTCAACACTACCGAAAAACAAAATTTGTTGTGTGCTTTCTGTTGGGTGCTTTGCCATGTGTTTTTCACCAAACACATGGCAAACATGTGGCACACGGCAAAGCCGGCTTTGCTGTTGGGCCTTGTCGCCGTTGGGACTTCGCCGTAGGCCACCTACGGCAAAAAAAGTTGCCGTGTATCACAGGCACACGGCAAACTCCTAGTTTTCCGTAGTGCAAATCACCTTTAGCCTTCCCTTTATGCCAATTCTTCTTATTGTTTTCATACCTTTCCTCTCCAAGGTGTAATACAGAGTGATTAGAATTCCTATCTTTCCCTTGAGAGAGTTTTCTATCTTCCTCTAAAACCAAATGATGTCTTAGAGTACACATATTCAAAGATTCTCACAATGACAGAAAGAAACTTTAAGACAACCATAACATGCACTTCCTCTTGAAGAGGAGAGCTGGCATTCTTCAATTCTTCAGCTAAAACAGTGAGTTTATTAACATGCTCATTAACAGAAGCCCCATCATTTGTCTTGGCAGAAAGAAAATGATTGACAAGATTGAGCACTTTTATAAGAGAGAAACCTCTAAAATCCTTTTCTAGATTGCTCATGATAGTTTTGGCAATCCGTTCTCCCTCATACTCAGCAGCTAGAGCATCAGCCATTGAACCCAACTTAAATATACGAGCTCTTTTATTATCCTTGATCCAATTTTCATGATCAATCAAATAGCTAGTTTTCTCATCAGCGGTAGCATCATCAGCTGGCTTTTCCGGTTCGTCATCATCAATAACATAATCTATGTTTTCAGCTGAAAGCAAAACATGATTTTCCTTTTCCAAACCGTGTAATTAGAACCATCTAATTTGCATGATCTGAGCAATTCAGAAAATACACTGCTCGAAGCCATTTGTAGAAAATTAATAAATATTAAACCATGGACGTGCAGATAGTTCCGTCTCACAAGAATTGATGCTTTATCTTCCTGCTTTCTTGCGTCAATAAGTGACAAGAAAAAAATGATCATAGCACAGCAGTAGAGAAAACCTTGAAAATGGATTCATTCCGTGTGGAATCCAACAATAGCAAAATACACCACGTGAATTGATCCCTCGGTCTATGTGCGGCACCACAACAAGACCTGAAGCAGGGCCGTCCCGAGGATTTCGGAGGCCCTATACAAAATACTGACGGAAGTTTTAACTTAAGTGACAAAATATCATGATAAACAATTTATATGAGTATATAATATATTTCATAATTTAAAAATAAATTATATCTATCATATAAGCTTCACTTAACTGCATTATTCTTTGTGTATTCCTTTTGAAATGAAATCTTCGATCATATTTTGATAAAGCACTATTCTCCAATCTATCGTCCACCAATGCTATTATAGCTAAACATTACATTTTTCTTCTATCATCATTCAATCCAAGTATGACTTCAATAATTTTTGCGATGCAACAGTTATTGAACTGTTCAACAACATTATATGAGCAATAGCTGCAATGGGAACAGAACCATGCCGTCTTATAAAGAAGACATCCCTTGAATGAAATAAATAAAAATCAGTTACGCACTAAATAATTACCGTGTAGGAAAACTATCATGCACCTAAATCCTTAATCAGACGAGGTTTGCGGGACTACGGTGGAGGCGAATGTGGTGAAAGAAAGAAAGAGTGCGCTGTGACTGCGTGCGAGCTGCGACTGCGTGCGAGTTTAATGAACTAAATCGAATGGAGTCAAGCGTTTAGACATGGTCTTTCCAGCTTTCGTGTATTGCCTGCTAGGCTTTGTAAATATTAGTATGTTTTTCCTTCAAGTAAGATGCTTGGCTGTTGGGCTCCGTAATTCCTTGATACATATACAACTTATAAATTTGGAGGCCCAGTGCCTCGCACCGGCTGCACCTGCCCAGGGACGGCACTGCCTGAAGGCTTTAGATCATGAGGAAATCGAAACAGACCTAAAGGCTCCACTCCTTGATCTATGTGTAGAAACTTTCCTCCTCGATCGATCCACTGAATTCAAACTTCGGTGGTTCAGTTCAACACCGGTCAAAAATAAATGGCCATTGTTTCCTCGATTCACGAGTCCAGAAGATTCGAACCACTGCCAGGAGAGCGCAGCCCCGGTAAAGATCAACTGACGGCGCATGATTTGACGTGGAGTATGCAGCAGAAATTTGTGGTGGTGGCGATGGCAGAGCGCGGTTGGGATTTTCGGCCTAGCTCCTGATGTCAATGTTGGAATTCTAGGGAGACGAACAGATTGGGGGAGCTATACGGTCTACCCTCTATTTCTCTGCCAATGTTGGAATTCCAGGGAGACGAACAGATTGGGTGAGCTATACGGTCTACCCTCTATTCCTCTACCTTTTCCGTGATGTCACTCACAATGCATGTTGAGGCTAGAGGGTAGGGACCTATTTATATACTCCACTTCCAGATGTTACAAATCCGTCTGTACTCTGGAATACCGTGAGATACCTAGAAGACATGTGTGAGTCATGTGCCATAATCAGGTTGTTTATTTGAGATTAATTCCAATCTGATCGTATGGATTAACAGTCTGTAGAGCCGATCCTACAAGACAAATCCAACTATTCCATTATGTTTTCCCGTGTTAAATATGTACATACATGAACAAAATTCCAGTAGAGTCAATCTCAATAAATTCCTCTACGGTTCCATCAAAAAACGTTCTCAACACCTCGAGTACATGATTCCCTCGAGTAATTAAGTTACGCATCAAATATTCCCCGTCATATAATATTAATAATAATAATTTCACATCTACTTATATATAAAAGATGCAACCCACTAGCACGTCTTAATGACTATTTCTTTCAATCCACGTTGTGCCATGTCATCAATTTCTTTTGGAGGGCACATAATAATTAATTTCAACCATTAGATAAAGAATAGATGTTAGAGATTAACACAGTTAGTCCAAGATTATAATTTTAAAGTTAATATCTTTTTGTCCCGCTGCAACGCGCGAGTTATCAACTTGTTGAGTATATAGAAATAACCAGAATATCAATAGATTGATTAATATTGGAAGACATAATAATTCCAACATCTCCCAATTGTCTATAACATTATTCATCAATAAACTAAAGGCCCATGTCTTTAACATGCTTAGCAAATAATTCCTGACTACACTAATTGATAGCCATATTGTTCGTCTTATTTGTGTATTATTTTTGTGTTCACTGTGAAGCTAGTAACCCAAGTAGCAACATATTTGAACAATAACAATTGATTTATATGTTCATTGACCAGTAGCTCATTAACAAAATCTCTTCTTATTACTGACCTGTTATCCTGTCCGCAGTGAAGTAACAAATGGTCTAACATCTGAAGAAAAACTCATCAACGAGATTTCAAATTCCCTCTCTAACAAAAGGTATGTAACCTTACATGATCTTCATTCCCACTCTACTTCCTGAACGTGATCCTAAGCACTGTTATGTTTCATTATACTAGTTTTGGCAAAGAGCAAATTACTTATGTGTGTCCCCATTCTAGAATCTTAGACCTTATTTGTCTCTACTAGAACAAACTTCTTAATTTTACCTAGATTCTATGTGTCCCCTTAGGAAAACGATATTATGTTTGGAATGTCAGTCAAATAACCCATGCATCCACATATTTTTCAATAACTTTAGAAAAAATATGTTCTAGCAACTTCAAAGATAAGTATTAAAAATTTGCGGTCAAATATGGAGTCCATGCCAAATAGAGAAATTACTTACATTTGTGCCCTCTCCGATTTATATTTATATCAATTGTCAGATAAATGTGGAATATTAGTGACGCCGTGGTAGGGATATGGGAATCCAGCAGCATTCCATTGTGATGACCCACCAAGTGGTAGTTGTGCTTGCCTGCCCCTATGGGGTCGGTGGCAGCAGGGCCAGGAAAGCCAGGTAGGATAGGCTGTCTATATTAAATGTCGATGGATTTGTGTCTGTCACATCTAAGGCATTCTTCATCGGGTTCTCTGATACAGAAGACGTGGAAAATTCTATGATTTCAAAACTCTAGACGTTCCGAGAATTATATATATTGGACTAGAGAGGGAAAAGAAGTTCAAAACAAGTTACGGGAAGAAAGCATGAAGCACCGTAGGGTTGGCTCCCGCACACTGAAATCCCTCTATCTAGTGCATGTTACCATAGTTTGCGGGTACAGTGCTTTAAGGTTTGGGCTGCTAGGGAACAAACAGCTGTAAACCCACATGGACATGGGATGGGTGGAGGAGGGTCAGGATGACACATGGCAACGACTGATTAGATCAAAATATATTGGAGTTAAATTTAAACCTTCTAATACTTTTTTGGAAAAAGCCTATTTTACTCCCCGAGCAATCCACTTTGTCCAAATTACACCCTAAACAAAATTTTGGCTCACTTTACTCCCTCAAACAATTTAAGTTGATACAATTCATCCCCTTATGTAATTTCTCTTTTTTATTTCTCTTTGTACGAGTTGCGTTTAGTGCTCAAATTTTGCACAACTATAGTTTTCATTTAATCTTACGTTAAAAAGTATAATATATATTTTAAACATAATTTTTATGTTTTAATAGGATCAAATATCATCTTAATTATATAGTTCTATAATTGTATAGAAAATATTTAAGAAAAAGTATAAAATATTTTCTTTTATATAGAAAATAGTACTATCTATCATCATGCAAAAATTGAGCTTCGAATTCAAATCGTACAAAGTGAAGCAAAAAAAAAGAAATTACATAAGGAGTAAATTGAGCCAACTTAAATTGTTTGAGGGAGTAAAGTGAGCCAAGATTTTGTTCGAGGTGTAATTTGGACATACTTGAATTGTTCGGGGAGTAAAATAGACTTTTTCCTACTTTTTTCTCTCAAACTGTTTGAAAGTCTGTTTGAACCCCCATATTCCTTAGAATTAATGAAATACAATGGGATCCTGCATGAATACAAAACTTCAAAATATTGAATTTTAAATTCGAATTATTATTTTTTGATTGTACCAGTAGTGAAAGTCAATAGTTCTAACAGTAAAATGAACTATTATAGCAACAAATATTGATTATTTTGATGGTAGAAATCAAGTGTTCTAGTATTCTTTCAAATTGATTATTTTAAAATTAAGTTTTTTGAATTGTTCTAACAATGATAATGACTTATTCCAATATTGAGACTGAACTGTTCGAGTGTAAATCCATTGTTCCAACAGTAAAACCTATTTATTATTCTAGCAGTAAAAATATTTTGAATAAAAATTTTAAAATATCAGAATATTTCTTTTTATATACAATTCTATTGCAAAATGATAATTGATAAACAATAGGCTGCTTCGTATATTGAACCTAATGGGCCCTGCTACAACGAAATTATTGGTTGCCCAGCCTACATATAGGGCCTTCTCCTACCTCCCAGGCCTGGGGGCCACGCTTGCATGTTACTATTTGAAGTAGTCTGAGGAAAGAAATCATGTCTATATATTAGTACGTAGAAATGCAGTATAGATATATCAATGACATCGTGTCTAAGATGATTAACATGTTACAAAATATGTCTAGCCTAATACATATATAATATAAACACATACATTAAATCGTATCTACAAATATATCTATGATTTATAGCCTCTCTATTGAATATCTTGTACTTCGATAGACATGCTTTCAAAAATCGTATTTACCGAGCTTTGACATGGTACGTGCGGAGTCGCCTCGGACATGGTTGAAAATGTTTCTATATTCAAGACGATTAAATGTATCTAAATCTTAAATAAAGCGTACAAGGGGTGTTTTCTAGTAGATACACTTTATACAAGGCATGTGGTTATACAGAGGTAGACAAGGCAGCACATGAACCGGTCCTTATATACAACCAAATCAAGCATTTTCAATAGCTATCATCCACGAGGAATCACCCTGCACGAAGAATTGCACCCCCAGTATTAGCCTTCCCACAAGGTCTACCTCCCTTGCGCCTGCAACAAAACATCCCCAATAGGTGTTGCACATTTATCAACAATCCCACCCAAGTTCACATTTACGCACACCAGTGACACCACCAAGTACTCATGTCACTTAACACAAAATTATGTATAACAAGATTAATTAAGTACATAGTGCACTTATAACAAGATTTAACACAAAAACTTGTCGCCTGCTAAGGGTGTCACTCCGATGCATGGTTCAAAATCCCGGTGGAAACCGGTCCGGTTTCCACGGATTCCGGATTTCCCGGTGTGAACCGGGACACTGGGAAGTGCGGGATCCCGGTGGATTCCGAGCCTTGGTTTTGTACCAATCCGGAATCCCGGCCGGAAGTTCGGGATCCCGGTCCGGTTTCGCCGGGAAAAAATCCCGGACTGTAGCGGGATTTCAATCCTTGCTCCGATGCATATAAGTGCGTGTTTGGCACTGCATATGTTTATTCTGTTTATAGTGCTTATGCTCTCAAAATTGCTTATTCTGCTAATAGTACTTATAGTAGCATAAACAACTAAATTCTTTGGAAAAACTGTTTATGCTTATATTCAAAACTGCTTGTTCTCACCCATAAGCATTATAAACTATGTTTTGTTGCTTCGCCCAAAGTGCTTATGCTAGTGCAAAATTGCAAAATGCTTTTACTCTATAACTAGTTTGCTATTTTGTTGTTTAGCAATCCAAAGTGCTTATACTGCTTATAGTCCATAAGCATTTTGATAAGCACCGGTAATCGCACCTTAAGTATGTCATCTTAGTGTAATCGCACTATTGCGCAATTTCTACAATGGTTCGTTTAAAGCTCACACCTATAACGTAGATCACGAGCCAATTTCATCATGTGACATATCCTTATGGAAAAGGGATAAGGATTTTTGTCTATTACTATGAAATTCAATATGCTTGTCGCTGCTATTTTGGTTCACTTATTTATTATATAATAATGACATAAGTGATTATTGGTTCTACTTTTTGTAATTGTGTAATTGAGATGTAGACGTATTCTGGTTAATTGTATTTATAATGGCAAATGTGAATAATTCAGGAAAAAATTAGATTGACGACTACTATTTTTTAGGCCACCAAATCAATGATCAGATATTTTTCTTCTATATGGGCATTTCTAGGATTTGTGTTTTACTTGTTTTAGTGAGTCAATAGAGTATTAACATTCCAATTAATTATAGTATTAATATGTGAGAAGGTATCCTAAACGTCAATAATTAACTTATTTAGTATTTTATTATTTTTATAGGTACCTAATCATAATTGATGACGTTTGGCATGAGGAAGAATGGGAAGTCATCCGAAAAGCTCTTCCTATGAATAATCTGAAAAGCAAAATAATCATGACCACCCGTATCAATGCCATAGCTGAGAAATGTCAAACTGAACAACGTGCACATGTGTACGCACTGAGCTTCAGTAAAGAGGACGCCGAAAGGCTATCAGGCACAATACTAAATAGGTCTGTCAAGAGAGACATATCTGCTCATGCCAAGGTGGCGTTGTTGCCAACTAAGATTGTGGATATGTGTGGTGCGGTGCCTCTAGCAGTAATATGCTTGTCATCAGCGTGGGCAGAGAGCAACGTGCAAGGTGACTGTGGGGACTGGGATACATGGAAAATTCACCTGCTGGAAAGGTTTCTGAATACCCCATTCTTGGAACCACTGGTCCAGAGTTTATGCCTCGGTTTTGAAGAGCTTCACCTTCATCTGAAGACATGCTTGTTGTACTGTAGCATGTACCCACCGGGTCAGTTTGACAGTCGAAGCAGTGATCGTTTGGTCAGAAATTGGTGTGCTGAAGGATTTGTTGCGCATGATGAAATAGCACAAACTTACTTTGACGAGCTTGTCTCCAGGAATCTGTTGCAGCCGGTCGATGAAGATGAAATCTTGTACAAAGTGCACCCCATGATGCACGCCTTCCTTGAATGCAAGGCAAAAGAAGATAGTTTTATTGCTTGTACCAGGCTGTACAATGACCCTGTTAGCTCCTTGTACGCCAATCAGATCCGTCGTCTTTCTCTGCACACGGGTCCCTACCCAGATGAAGATGCATCTCGTACTCGCACCCTGGTTCTTCTTGGTCTAGGATCCAAACTGGATGGTGTCCCCTTCAAGAAGTTTAAAAACCTGCGAGTGTTAGAAATACATGATAGTGATGGTCTAGAGAACGGTCATTTGGTCGATATATGTGGGCTCATCTGCCTTAGGTATCTTAGTCTCAATGGTTGCTGTCAGCTCACAGAGCTTCCACAGGAGATCGGGAGTCTGCAGAACCTCGAGACCCTGGAGGTGATAGGCACTGGTATTAGTAAGCTACCAATGGAAATCGGAAAACTGCAACGTCTGAAGGTTTTAGAAGCAAGTGATAGCACAAGTTTCACGGGGCTGCCTACTGAGATCAAGAAGCTGAAGAATTTGAAGACACTTGATGTAAGTGAGACCAAGATCACAAAGCTACCTACTGAGATTGGGGCACTGCACAACTTAGAGACTCTATATGCACACAAGACTAAAATCACAGAGCTGCCTACAACGATCAAGAAATTGCAAAATTTGAAGATTTTGTCTCGTATATGAGACAAAGATCACAAATCTACCCAAGGAAATTGGAGCACTCGTACCACTTAGAAACTCTAGATGCAAGTGACACTGGAATCACGAGCTATCGGAGGTGGTTGAGAAATTACAAAATCTGAAGACTTTGGATGTAAGTGAGACCAAGATAAAAAAGCTACCTAGTGAAATTGGGTCACTGCACAACTTAGAGACTCTAAATGCACACAAGACCGAAATCACGGAGCTACCTACAGAGATCAGGAAAATGCATAATTTGAAGATTTTGTCTCGTATATGAGACAAAGATCACAAATCTACCAAAGGAAATTGGAGCATCTGTACCACTTAGAAACTCTAGATGCAAGTGACACTCGAATCACGAGCTATCGGAGGTGGTTGAGAAATTGCAACATTTGAAGACTTTGGATGTAAGTGAGACCAAGATAACAAAGCTACCTAGTGAAATTGGGTCACCGCACAACTTAGAGACTCTAAATGCACACAAGACCGAAATCACGGAGCTACCTACGAGAGATCAGGAAAATGCATAAGTTGAAGATTCTTACCGTATATGAGACAAAGATCACAAATCTACCTAGGGAAATTGGGTCACTGCACAACTTAGAGACTCTAAATGCACACAAGACCGAAATCACGAGCTACCTACGGAGATCAGGAAAATGCATAAGTTGAAGATTCTTACCGTATATGAGACAAAGATCACAAATCTACCTAGGGAAATTGGATCACCGCAATGCTTAGAAACTCTATATGCATATGATACAAACATTACAGAGCTGCCTACAGGGATTGAGAAAATGCAATGTTTGAAGAGTCTTGATGTATGTGGAACAAAGATCACAAAGTTTCCAAGGGAAATTGGCAGACTACACAATTTGGAGTATCCGAGTTTTTTTGGCACAATGGTCACCGAGATACCTAGGGAAATTGGAGCACCGCACAACCCGGAAACTCCGAATGCCGGTGACACTAGAATCACGGAGCTGCCGGAGGTGGTTGAGAAGCTGCAAAATTTGAAGACTCTGGATGTAAGTGGGACAAAGATCACAAAGCTACCGAGGCGAAATTGGGGAACTGTACAACTTAGAGACTCTACATGCACACAGGACCGAAATCTCGGAGCTGCCTCGCAGAGATCAGGAAAATGCAAAATTTAAAGATTCTATCTATATCCGAGACAAGGATCAAACATCTACCTAGGGAAATTTGGACACTCCAACGCTTAGAGACTCTATACGCAAATGATATAAACATTACGGAGCTGCCTACGGAGATCGAGAAAATGAAATTTTTGAAGAATCTTGAATTATGTGGAACAAAGATTACAAAGCTTCCAAGGGAAATTGGCAAACTACAGAATTTGGTGGATCTGAAGTTTTTTGGCACAATGGTCATCGAGCTACCTAGGGAAATTGGAGAACTGCACCACTTAGAAACTCGGATGCAAGTGACACTGGAATCACGTAACTACCACAAGTGGTTGAGAAACTGCAAAATTTGAAGACTCGGATGTAAGTGAAACCAAGATCACGAAGCTACCTAGTGAAATTGGGGCACTCGCACCACTTAGAGGCTTTACATGCACACAAGACCGATATCACGAAGCTTCCTACAGAGATTAGGAAAATGAAAAATTTGAAGATTCTATCTATATCTCGAGACAAAGATCACAAATCTACCAAGGGAAATTTGGACACTCCAACACTTAGAGACTCTATATGCAAATGATATCAACATTACAGAGCTACCTACGGAGATCGAGAAAATGAAAATTTTGAAGAATCTTGAAGTATGTGGAACAAAGATTACAAAGCTTCCAAGGGAAATTGGCAAACTACAGAATTTGGTGGATCTGAAGTTTTTTGGCACAATGGTCATCGAGCTACCTAGGGAAATTGGATTATCGCACCGCTTAGAAACTCTGGATGCAAGTGACACTGGAATCACGGAGCTACCACAGGTGGTTGAGAAATTGCAAAATTTGAAGATTCTAGATGTAAGTGAGACCAAGATCACGAAACTACCTTGTGAAATTGGAGCACTTCACAACTTAGAGACTCTATATGCACACAAGACCGAAATAGCAGAGCTGCCTATAGAGATCAGGAAAATGCTAAATTTGAATATTTTGTCTCGTATATGAGACAAAGATTACTAGGCTACCCAGGGTAATTGGGATACTCCAAAACTTAGAGATTCTTGATGCAAGTAGCACTAGAATAACAAAGCTGCCGAAGGTGATTGAGAAGCTGCAAAATTTAAAGACTCTGGATATAAGTGGGACAAGGATCAAAAATCTACCTAGTGAAATTGGGGCACTACATCACCTAGAGACTCTATATGTGGACAACACAGAAATCACAAACCTACCTAGGGAAATCGGGAAACTACAAAATTTGAAGATTCTTACCGTATTTGAGACGAATATCACAAATTTACCTACGGAAATTGGGTCACTCCAACGCTTGGAGACTCTATATGCATATGATACAAACATTACAGATCTGCCTACTGAGATTGAGAAAATGCAATGCTTGAAGAGTCTTGATGTATGTAGAACCAAGATCACAAAGTTTCCAAGGGAAATTGGCATGCTACACAATTTGGAGTATCTGAGTTTTTTGGCACAATGGTTAGTGAGATACCTTGGGAAATTGGAGCACTGCAAAACTTGGAAACTCTGAATGCAAGTGACACAAGAATAACGGAGCTGCCGAAGGTGGTTGAGAAGTTGCAAAATTTGAAGACTCTAGATGTAAGTGGGACAAAGATCACAAAGCTACCTAGTGAAATTGGGGCACTTCACCAGCTACAGACTCTGTATGTACACAACACAAAAATCACAGAGCTACCCGCAGAGATTGGCCAAGCGCAAAATTTGAAGACTCTTGCTATATATGAGACAAATATCACAATTCTACCCATGGAAATTGGGGCACTGCACAACTTAGAGACTCTATATGCACATAACATTGAAATGACAGAGTTGCCTACAGAGATTGGGAAAATGCAATGTTTGAAAACTCTTGATGTATGTAGAACAAAGATCAAAAAGCTTCCGGGGAAATTGGCAAACTACAGAATTTGGTGTATCTTAGTTTTTTTGGCACAATGGTCACTGAGTTTCCTTGGGAAATTGGAGCACTGCACCAGTTAGAATCTCTGAATGCAAGTGACACTGGAATCATGGAACTACCACCAGTTGTTGAGAAGCTGCAAAATTTGAAGACTCTGGATATTAGTGGGACAAAGATCACAAAGCTACCTAGTCAAATTGGGGCGCTGCACCTCCTAGAGACTCTATATGCGCACAACACCGAAATTACGGAGCTTCCTACAGAGATTGGAAAACTGAAAAAATTGAAGTCTCTGAATATATCAGGCATAAAGGCCACAAAGCTACCTATCGAAATCGGGGCACTGCACCACTTAGAGACTCTAGATGTACATAACACAGAAATCACGGACTTGCCTGTGGAGATCGGGAAGCTGCAAAACTTGAAGACTTTAGTTGTGAGTAGGACAAAGATCACAAAGATACCAATGGAAATAGGGGCACTGCACCACTTAGAGACTCTAGATGTACATGACACAGAAATCACGGACTTGCCTGTGGAGATCGGGAAGCTGCAAAACTTGAAGACTTTAGTTGTGAGTAAGACAAAGATCACAAAGATACCAATGGAAATAGGTACACTACAACATTTGGAGAAGCTTCTGTTAAGCAAGACTGGAGTGAGAGAGTTACCTAAGGAAATCGTAAAACTACAACATTTGAAAACTTTGGACATAAGATGGACAAAAGTCACAGAGCTACAAAGGGAACAAATTCCAAGTTCATTATTGAGTGTCATTTCGGATGATGAGAAGGAAGTGAAGTTGCCTGTTGGCATATATTCAAGTGGTGAGGAGGTTAACTCTTCTTTTGAAGCAAAGTTCAAGGAAGACCTATCCATCCACGTGATCTTTAATCATTGTGGCTGGTGGTGTGGCGTTCTAAATATTCTGATGCTCAGAGTTGCTGGGAGACATATGAATATACCGCAATGGGTCAAAGAAAACTTGCGCAATGTCTCCTCCTTAGATATCTCTCTCTTCGAACTCACGAAGGACGACCTCGAGATTCTGCAGCAGATGCCCAACTTGAAGGCCCTCCAACTAAGGCTTGAGGTTCTCCCTTGCGTGCCGATTGCTATCACCGCTGGAGGGTTCTCAAAACTGTTTTCATTCTTTGTTGATTGCCGCATGCCCCCAGTGACGTTCTGTCAAGGAGCAATGCCAAAGTTGAAACTTCTTTCTTTCAAGTTCTACACCGGCTTAGTAAGCAAAAACTACTCCATGGGAATCAAATATCTACCCTGTCTTAAGATGGTCATCTTTCGATGTCCTGAGTATTATACAATTCATCAGCGGGGCATTGGGAATATGATCGATGCTGTGGGAAAAGAAGCCACGAAAGACCCCACTAACAAGATCACCATTTGCTACAATGATTTCTCCAAGGTCGCCGGCGGTGGCGGAACATGGACAACTTTTCCCAAAAGGGCCCAAGATAAGGCCCTTGATGCAAGAAGGGAAACACTAGCGGCTGCAGCAGAGAATCGAGTTTTCAAGAAGAAGAATTCACTTAGTAAAGAAGGCCAGTCGCTCGTGGTCGCAGCAAACCGAGGAGCACCCAGGATTCGAGGACACACAAAAGAGAACCTGCGTAGCTAGGTAGGTGCTGTTTTCTCCTGTACATGCTTCCTTTTGCACACTGATATTATGGCAAATATTTTATTATTGCATGATAGCCTATCACAAATATCGTCCTAGGCCATGGATCAGGTTTTGTGTTCGTCATCATTCAATAAATATGTAGTGGAGACTTGTTAACTAATGAGTCCTTCCCGGAAATTATTCATACTTATGTTGCTTCTTATTCCTGATGTATACCGGCTTTCTCACTGCAACTATATAGTATATACAGTACTGGTAATTCTTTTTTTATTTTTGTATTCGGAACTGCCTGCATCGTGGAAAATGGAATATGTAATAATTTGTTGCACTGGATTGTATATTTTAATTATGCAATAATCAATCGTGCTAATAGAAAACATACACTTTTAAAACGTAGGCCTTCTCTTTTCGGAAAATACTTCAATGAGCACAGGAGCATGTGCCCACACTGGTTTAATTGCTAATTATGATTAATATAAATATTGAATCTCTAATTGTACAATTAAAAATATCAAATTAGTCATAGATATGTCTTATTAATGTATCAAATCATCATTTGAGTTATAGAAATATCAAATTCTACCAAATGTACTTCAATTTGACAGAATTTGATATTTAGTACTTAAAATTATGATTTGACATATTAATAAGATATATCTACAAATAATTTACCATGCTTAATAGTATAATTAGATATTCAATATTTGTATTAAATCATAATTAATAATTAAACTAGAGTGGGCACACGCCCCTATGCTCACAAAAGTCACTCTCTTTTTCTATATGTGACATTGTACATGTTGGTCATTTGCGCAAACAATTAACCCTATTTCTAGACGTCTGTTGCTTACTTGTGTATGTGTAGAAAATGCATTAAATAACAAGTTCCAGGGAACAAAGGCAATTGGAGCAAAAGTGAGCCCAGAACGCAGAATTAGAAGGCCATGTTGACTGACACCACGACCGTTTTTGTAGGCATCAATATGAAAGTTCGATCAAGTACAGAGAAGAAGTCCAGAGCATGAATTTAGGTCATAGTCAACGTGATGGAGGCCTAGGAACGAAAGATACAAGTATGACAGGAAACCTAATGAAAATGCAGAACAACTCAGAGGAAAACAAGTTTCTGGCCTAATTCTCTCACCAAAGGCGAGAACCATACCTTTGTATCTTATAGTCACTCCTAGGACTATGACTTGTATGACCAACACAAATATCAAAATAACCACGACAGAGAATAAATAGACAAGATAGAGATATCATCAACGTGTCATCCTCAAATGAAATATCAACACCCATCACCCAAATATAAGCTTATGGCACACAGGCCACATAGGTGATAAGAGACTAGCGGAAGCATGAACATCAAACTAGCATAGGAGCGGAAATCATACAAGGTGAATCCCAACTCCACAAGCAACTCGAGGTACGGGAGACCATCACTCATGTCCATTAGCTACACTAAAGTCGAAGGGAGGCTCATTAATATCTATAAGTGTTGGTGCTTTATAAGTACACGTTATACATGCCAAAATAGCCATGTTTAGAGCATAAATGACATCATTTAGGCCATTTACCTATGAAAATAGCAATAATATTTGTATATGCATCGTCCTGGAGCATTATTGCATCGATTAGCGCCGGGAAGATTTGGGCCAAACAAGGCATGCCCGTCATCCATTCACCCATAAAATATGTCAATTGCACAGATACTTCTATACACAGATAAATAATTCAGGAAATTCATTTATTTATCTTTTTTGTTTTCCTCTTCACAACTTCATGCATTTTTCTTCTCAGCACACCATGAATTTTCCACCGATACAAGGCATTCTCCACTTCTATTCCTTGATATAGTGGTCATGGTGCCGATCGGCACCAGACCGTGCCGGTCGGCACATCATCATTTTTTATTTTTATTTTCTTACCTCGCTGTTAGTGGATGATACGAACACAAATTTACGAATAAACAGACAGCCTAGAAGCACACGAAAATTAGGCGCACACTTGGACTAACAAATTTTATTCCGGGATAAATTATTGTTGGTACAAGAAAATGATTTAAAAACACCGGGTTGCCCTCCCGGCTAGCACTATCTATCAAAATTAACAGGTTTCCCTCCCGTAACAGTAATCAAACAAAAACTTGTCCCCTGGACTATTGGATTGCCTCCCAAGAAGCACTCTAGTCTGCCTTTTTCACATTCAAATCTAACGTCCTTTTCTTATGCTCCCTCCATCACCATCAATGCCCTTGTGTAAGACGACTTGTACTTCGCAACTTCAAGAATAGCACGACACTATTCTCCCTTGTGGAGAAACTTGAATGAATAGGAAGTTCCACTAATATCACAGCTTATACCACCACTCCTAACATCAATATTCGTCTTTGTTGTTCTCGAGAAAGTCAGCCCGAGATAAACATAATCTTTGGCATTTTCACCATGTCTAGCACAATAAAATCCATAGGAATGATGTAATCTGAAATTTGAACAACCACGTCCTGAGCAATTCCATCCGGATAGTGCACCGATTGATCAGCTAGCTCCAAACACATACCGGTGAGCTCCAACTCGGGCAAATTAAGGCTTCGAAGACATAACGGGTTATGACACTTACAATTTCTCCAAGATCGCATAAATCCATTTCAAAAATTCGAGTTCCGATCAAACACCGGATACTAGGAGCTCGGTGTCGGGCTTCTTCTTCGGCGTAATGTGATTGATTGCCGTTGTGTCACCTCCACAACCTCCTCTCGAAGCTCAATACTTCTTGTTTTGCATCATGTCCCTTATATACTTAGCATAAGTAGGCACTTGAATAGCATCGAAGAAAGGGACATTGATGTAAAGCTTCTTCATCACATCGACAAACCTAGACAATTGCTCGTTGTACTCGTGGAACCCTTGCTGTTTTGCTCATGAGCTGTGTGTCTAGAAACGTAATAGGCCCATGCTCCTTGACTTCTATGCCCATCTTTAGATAAGAGAGGTCCACTTGTTCCTCATGCCAATCGGTGCCATCAAGGTGCCAATCAGCACTTTTTGTCATTGCCTATGTCGACGGAAAACGCGTGCGGTGATGCCTATCGTACCTGGACACATACGCTGGCCTTGGAGATCTGCTTCACTCTAAGCAGGACCAAATCCTGGAACGCGGTTACGAATTTCCGAGTTGTGTCGGTTGGTTTTCCTGCAAACCAACAAAGACAAATAGAACGTGTAAAAACCTGGGTTATCAGCCCAAACAGGCCAATAACTAACGACAGACAGAGATTTAAAATAAGACATAAAGTAAAGCACATCGGCTATCATTTACTCGGTTCATCGGCATCTAACTGAAATTAAACAGGACATGAACTAAACATTTAGATTCATCTTGGTAGATTGATCCTAATATCTATCGCTGCCGGTAGTATTAAAATAGACTTTATCATGTAAATCGGCATTCGAATATGTATAAATTGGCAACAACAGATAACTAAGAAGCTCTATTGATTTATGGATAACTTAATCTAATACGTGAAATCAAATATGAAATCACTTATTCCTATCGCAGAATAACAGTATGCACTTGACATTCTCGATAGCGCCAACATGGGCAATTGCAATCCATGTGTGACACCGATCGACACTAAAACCAAACTCTCGGGTCGTTCCGCTCAGCCAATATCGAACCCCACTAAATACCGTAGTCTAGCATATGCTTTGCAATACCTTACCCTCACCGGACCCAATCTCGCTTATGTTGTCCAACAACTCTGCTTGTTCATGCACGATCCACGCGACAGTCATATGAACTTTCTCAAACGGGATTATCAAGATAACATGGTTTAAATATAATCTTAACCGACAGATTTGACATTTAACAGTTCATGTAAGATAGATCTAAATGTCATAAGAAATCAGCTAAACACCCCGATTGAATTGTTAAACCGCTAGCATAAATCATAGTTTATATTCCACCAATTATCTCTCACCTAGGACAAGTCAACTAAGCAAAGACAAAGCAACATAGGACAAGTCAATTATATTGCACTAATCGATAGGTTACAACTATGATCGGCGAGAGTAATCCCGGATATATTACTAATTCAATCTAAACCCTAGAACCCGCTCTATCGTGGGAGAAGTCAACTCCAACAGAGCCGTACAGGACACGTCAAATGTATTGTTACAAACGCTAGAGAACAAATTGAATCGTCAACATATCTTAATCGTGACTCGAATAGCCCGATCGACCATCTATTAAAGCACTAGCATCGACAACAGAACGAAACGGACAAGTCAATCAGTATCGAACGAGGATATGACACGTCAACTATCCGGATAACTAGTAGTTACATTGATTCTAGCACGGCCAAGTCGACACGAAAGATTCAACGCACTTACCCGACAAAATGCTTGCCGATGACGGAACCCGAGAGCTCGAGCGGTTGACGAGAACATCCGTCGAGTTGATTGTGGCGATGCACCGAGAGTTGTATTTGATTGATTGTTGTTATTTTTACAATGGTCCTAGTCTACTATTTATATCTTGGTCTCACCGACCGACTGATCATGTCCCACACCGATTCTACTATATTTCTTCCTATTTTACATGACCTTTCCTAAAGAATAACTTTGGAAACAAAACTAAGATCTTTCATGAACGTTGTCCAACACCTCATTTCTCGCGCTCCATCGTGGCAACCTGGGTCTCACCCAATCTTTCCTACTTTCTCCACTATTGCATCTTCGCCTTCTCAAACGTGCATCCCCTTCGTACTCATGCTACCGATGAGTGGGCCTAGATCACAAATCTGGTATCAACAAATGCCCCCCCCCACCCCCAGTCGGACTAGGGTACTCATGCACCGGATCGTACTGCCACCTCATCCGGCCATAAATATGTTTTTCACTTTTTCACCCTTCCAAAAGCCCCTCTCACAAACCATCTCATCTTCTATGTTGCCATCATCTTCTTCCCCAACTCCTCGCCCTTACTTGTACTTCCCCTGCAATCGTTGTACTCGCATCCCCACTATGGCGCTTTTCTCAGCATCTTCCGACGAAGTCCCCGAGGTATGTTTCCTCCTTCATTATTAGAATCTCTCAAAAAATTCCAAATCCTGAAGACCATGATGTGGGCAAGCATCCTTGTACTCACAATATCTCTCTCATGCTTCTCCAATGCTCTCATTGATATTTTGAGTGAATCCAAGGATCTTTTTCTTCAAGGATTGAGTCTTGCCAGTGGGAAGAACTTAGCTAGAAATTCAGCAGCTAATTGTATCCAAAGTGTCGGTCAATCTGTTAAACCATGTTGGCACTTATTTTGACCACCTTTTAGTGCCAAATTCCCTTAATATGTCAATGATGATTCACTATACTATATTGATTACTGCCACAAATCATGATGTTTTTCTTCTTTAGTGCCACTTTGTATTGTGTCATTATAGGTGAAATACAACCCATAATGCAAGTGGGGCAAATTATCCTTCAATGACGGATCCAAGTCTTAGCCCGCGACACCTCAAGAACTCCCCGGTCGTCCATGAAGCCCAACATATAAGGCCAAAACACATTTTCTTGGTTCCCAATTCACCTAGATGGCTCACCCTAAAATATTCACGAAATCTAGAGATTTTCGAGGAGTCACGAACAACAACACCTTGCACTAGAGATTTGGAGTTTAAGACGACACCAAATGAAAATCTAATGAATACAAATATTGTAGATCTTGTTGAGAGATTTCTGAAACATATATGGATGACCCTATTTGAATTCTAGAGCTAATAGATATGGGGCCCACAATGAAGACGGTGTGGAGAAGTCGAATCAGAATAGATGTTTTTGCATCGTAAATTTTGGGAAGCTAAATGACTGAATCTGTAGATCAAAATAAAACAACTGTTGTAGATATTTTTGAGGGCTATATGATAGAATCCAAGATTTCTTCATTTGGAGTCTAGATGACAGAGTTATGAGTTTTGGAAGGCGGGGTTGTGAAAGAGGAAAATCAAGTCGAAGTTGTACATGAGTCGTGCCGATCGGCACCTTCCATGTTCTGGTTTGCACCGTCCAATTTTGGTGGGATCTCGTGTGTAGGTCGATGGGGAAACCTCGAGGTACCACCCCGCTATATATGTGTCCCAATGGACATCCCCTTTGTACACTATTATGTGATAATAAAAGTATTTCGAGTAAAGAGACAAAACTTGGGGTGTTATGCCATCGGTTTCACCATGTAGCCTACTTGTCTATATTTCTTCTAGTTGGCTAGCTGGAGGAGATGGCTAGGGTTCTAAGAGCAATCAACCTACGTGGTGAAGCTCTAATTAGACTCTAGTTAGTCTATGAAGTCAATTATACCAAGGTTCAAGAGCCGGATGTCATCGTCGTAGCGGTAAGTGATTGGGGTGATTTCTTATGCATTATAACAGTCGATCTATGATGTGAACGGGTGTCCCGATCTTTTGAAAGGTTCCGATAAACAGCGATTGGCGGAGGCTTGACACAAATCGATCCGGCTTCCGAACAACACGTTCCGAACCCCGTAATCGCAGCACCACGTCTCCTCTAGTTAGCAACCGTGCAAGCACGATTGACCTCGCCAAGAAGGCTAATCCTTGCTTGCAAATCGAAGAACACAAGCAAGAACAATATAGAAACAACCAAATTGCAAATATATGATTAAACTCACGAGTTGGGGTCTCACAAACCGACAAAACGGCGAAACTGTTCTTGACAGAATAATATAAACAAAACCCAAACCCTAAGGAAGAGGCGGAGGCTGCTTATGAGGTCCCTAGGGTCGTCCATCCTCCCTGGACGCAGCCCTAAGTGGGCTCAACAAAATACACGGCCCAAAGGCCAAAAGACGGTGGTGCAACACCGGGACAGTTTCTGGACGTGTCCTTATTTCGGCAATTCCCGACGACTTGGGACGAAATTGGATATGAGACCAATTCCAATGGAAAGGTTATTAAATTATCTTTCCATCCATATAAAGAACGTCCCAAACGGACTTCGTATGCGACCGTTTTGGTGCATGCTATTTCTAGACTCCGAAACAAAATCGAAGTCGACTTTGTTTGGGACTCCAACATGACATGGACGCCCTTGCTGGCCCTCTACGCCTCCAACCTCCTCCTAACCATATCATCATCTCCATGGTTCCTAACAATAATTAACTCATTATGTAGTAATATATTCTCAAATATAAATAAAAAGATCATTAGGAACATGCTCATTCGTAAATTCAATTGGCGTGCTCTAGGTTTTGTCCTTTAATTATGTATGTGTATTGGAGGAGTGTTGGTTATATCCGAGAGTGTGATGTTCTCATCTATCTATTTTGTGTTTATGCTTGC
The DNA here is from genome assembly GCA_031894775.1 of Chloris gayana. Taxonomy (NCBI): domain Eukaryota; kingdom Viridiplantae; phylum Streptophyta; class Magnoliopsida; order Poales; family Poaceae; genus Chloris; species Chloris gayana. The sequence continues at coordinate 55,416 of JAUNZO010001155.1, read as the reverse complement.
TTTCGATCTTGTTATCCTCTATGTCTTTCATCTTGTTGCAATTATGCTATATTCATGTTGTGTCGATTGACACCAACTTTAGATGCAACAATTGGTGTGTTGTTTATCTTGTCGGTGTTGTTTAGCTATTAGCGCTATTAGCCACCATTGTTACAGGGTCGTAGCAAAATCTTAATAGTGATGTGATGCTAATAAATAGTCAACGTAGTGCCTCTTCCTATCAATTATTATCCACCTTTGTGACAGGTTCACAACAAACAGCCTAGGTGCATAGGTGCAGGACTTGAGGGGATGATAGATTGATTTGCTTCATTGGACTATATATTGGATTGACTTTTGCTATAAACTACCACTTGTGCTATTGGTGCGTTCTTCATTCATATCCTGCAAAAACTCGTTAGCATGGTTATGGTTTTTTTCCTTTTCATTGTTTTTGTTCTCTGTGCCATTTGGCATAGCTCTTGCGCCGGTCGGCACAACAACAAAGCTAATTGATTCTCTCCTGCTCAACGTCATATGAAATTTTGCTTAATGGTAGATTGCTTATGGTTTGCTTTCCGGTCCTTGGATTCGATAAGCCTTGAAATACTCTTCTATGGGAAAAGCTATAATACGTCGATATGTACGCTTGCAGTCTCGGAAGGTGTGTGTATCACACGCCAATAGCTTTTCTAGCGCCGTGCCGGGATCTGGAGACTTGAACCGCAGGCAATTCTATAAAAAAATAATTTCAAACTAACCCTATGATCTATTATATTGCATATGTTTTGTTTTCTTTGTTGTATTCATTGAGAGGAAGTTGATGGGAGATTCACCACTAACTTCAATCTTTGTGCCGATCGGCTCATCCTCGGCGCCGGTCAGCACAACCAAGCCTCGATGGATTCTGCATTTAGAGCAAAGTCATCTCCTCTCTCTTCTAACTCTGTAGCAGTAGGTGCTAACGCTGTTAGTGGCCCAACATCTTCTACTTAGTTTTTCTTTGATTTTGTCATTGGTTTATTCTTATGTAACTAAATTAGAGTTTGTAGTGCTGCTAGGAGTTCAACCCATATTTTTGTTTAGTTAGTATTATAACAAACAACGTCATTATGCTATCTTTGTTATCAATAATCAATACTATGGTGATCTCATTGATTTTGAAGAAGTGATGAATGTTGCTATTGTTGTATGCTTAACATGATTCTTGACATGTTAGTTTTCCCCTTCACATTACTATGAACTTCACTAAATTCCCGCTCTAAGAATCTTCTATATTAGATTGCTATGTTTTCGACAAAGACCCCGCTAGTTATCTTTCATGCACATGATTTATAGAAGATCTCTTTGACTCGGGATGTATTAAAAACTATGCAACACTGTTACATGCCTCTATACCTTAAATTGATTGTCTTCTATCATGATCACTACCTACCACAGCCATATTGAGAATATTACGAACCAAAAGTTAGCAATCCACATTTTATACTCATTTCAAATGTTTTCTTTTGGTTGGAGAGTTTTGACCTTGTCATTCCTTTTGCGTACCTTCCACTTGTTTTCTGGCATTTTTATTCATGCATTTCCTATTCTACACTAGAATATGTGCAAATTTCTAACGGTCCCAAAAATTTTACTCAAATGCTTCTAATTTACATTTGGTTAAGGATTGGAAATTTGGAAAAGTTTAAACCATGAAAGGTTGAATTTTGTGTGTTGGATAGAATTCGTTGAGTCGGTCTGCTTCATTCCTCTTCTCGTCCCAAGCAGCACCCGAATCCGGTCCAACTGCGCCCAACTCCCCTGCTACAAGTCTTCTTCCCCACCTGCTCCCACGCGTGTCCGCCCGATCTCGTCGCACGGGCGCCGAGGGACGCGTCGAGCGGTCCCGTGCTGCCGCCCAAACCACCTACCGTCACGGCCTCGCCGCCTCCAGCCGGACCCTCTTCACGCCACCTAGCGGCCAAAAAGCCTAGAGCGCCACCGTCCCTTTCTCCCGCCACCGCCGGTGAAGTCGATCACGCGGGTGAGCTACCTTGCCTCTGTCGCGTTCCTCTTTTGTTGCTGACTCCTTTGCCGCTGACCTCGCCGTTTGTCTCGCTAGGAGGAGGACGAGCCGGTGGTTTGAAGTTCGTGGCCGATTCCTTCCTCGCCGTCGTTCGTCGTCATCGGTAAGTCCCCGTCAAGCCCATCCCGTGTTTCGTGTTCACCATCGTCTACCCTTGCTTCTTGACCTAATCCGGCGGGTTTTACCCCCTCTCGGCCTCGGATCGCTCGAAGGGTAGTCACCGTTGTTGTCCGCGCATCATCGTCGGTCGTCCTCCATCACCGCCTCCGCAAGGCCTCGTCGACTCTAGGGCCTCCGCGTCCGAGCTGATCCTTCTAGAAGGATCTTGGTGAGCTGCTGAACCTTTTCCCGTTCCTTCTCCTTCGATCCGTGCCCGAATTTCCTTCATTCATCGGTTTTCGCCGCCACCTCCCCATGGCCGGCGGTGAGGTCCTTGATATGAGGGTTGTCCGAAGTCTCCGGTTAGCCGTAGAGTTTTGTGTGATGCCGTGGTTGCTTGTGCGCACTTGGTTGTGCTAAAAAGGTCGAGCTTTCTTGGGTTTTGGTGGAGCAGCCATGGTCGTCGTCACGGTTCTCGCCGCCGGCGAGGCTCCGTTCGTCTTTTCTAGTCGTGGCTGGGTCGGTTGGCTTCGCGAGTGAGTGATCTCGTTTTACTACCGCTCAATCGAAGTTTGCTAGAGTCCGACAGTTTTCCCTATTTTCACCACCGACGGTTGCGACTCCGGCGAGGTCGTGCCGTCACTCCGGTGAGAGCTGGTCCCGGTGACCAGGTTTCTCGGGTGCTCGATGATGCGTTGTGCATCCTGGTGGTTATGGTTTGGCCGCCGGCGAGCTTCAGCACTCGGGCAATGCATTTCCAGCATGGGTCACGGTGGCGCTCGGTCGGCGTTGCCTCGCTTCGGCCAGCTGACGTCAGCTGCAGGCCCCACTCGATTGGGTTTGGTCCATGAGGTATGTTTTGTGATTTTAGCTGGACCTGGTCTAGGTGAACCGTAGAGGGAAGTCTGATTTTCGATCCAGTCCATGGGACCAGTGTGGACCGACATGGAATATGAATATTCCCTAGAATATTCCTCGATTTTCCTTTTCCTAGAATTTGCTAAATTTCCAAAAAATTCCTTTTCATTTGGAAATTCATATCTTTCTCCTGGAGCTTCGGAAAATTACATGGTCGGTTGCGTTAGGATCCTAGCGATGTTCTTTACACGTTGGTGTAGTTGTTGTTCATGTTCTTGTAATGTAAATTTTTGTTCCTACGTTTTGTTACCTAATTGTCTCGTTTTGCGTGCCTTACCCATACTTTGGGATCCGTGGTTGACAAAGGAGCCCGAGGAGCCGTTCGACATGGTGATTGATCCGATTGGCATGACCCGAAGATGGTAAATTTGGTTGATCCGACAGAGACACCCACTCACGATGATGAGCTAGAGGCTAAGAGGGTTAAGGAAACGAGAGGAGGTTCGAAGTTCTCGCTTAGGTTATCGGCTAAACCACTTAAGAGATACTCCGAGTGGGATAGCGATTATGAAACCCTCTCTACTGTTTATAAATGCCTATTTGGGGAACCGATGGTGAGCCTGCAGATTAAGATAATGATGATGGTGGTTTTGATCCAAGAGAGAAATTTGGAGAACACATAGTCGCACCGTGGGAGAAAGAAGCAAGCAAAGAAAAGGAACCTACCGATGTGGATGCTAATGGTGCTAACCATGCGACAAGGACCAACAAAAACACAGGAGAGCAACCGGACGAGGGGTACTATGATCCGCGCTAACCGCGCCGATCGGCATCGGGTGGTTTCAGTAGGATTTCACCTTTCAATGCTGAATATCATGAAGAAGTACCTCATGTATGTTGCCTAGTGTGCGGACGTAACATTGAATGTCTTCACCTTGATGCAAGGCAAGCCTACAACAATCAAATCAACATCGACCGCCATATCCTTGATATGATTGATGTGAGTGAGACGGACTACTCTTTTCTCTTAAGGAACATTAGGAGGATCTTCATCATATTAAGGAGGCATGGTTTAAGTGATTAAGTAGTTAGAAGTCTTACAATGAAGACATTGTAAATTTTGAGTGTGGAGGAGGCCTTGCCGCTAGTCATAGAGTCTTTTTATTAAAAGTTTCAGTCTTTTCATTCAGTTTTTCTTATAAGTGTGCTTGTGAGGGAGTCAATGTGTGAGAGATTGCTAGTGTGGGTTGCTTAAAACTATCGTGTAGCTTGAGTAATTGCAAGTTTGGAATAAAGCTAGTGCCGGCTGTCTTATTGAAAGAGTGAAACTCCATGATATTTATCTTGCTTTTTGATGATCAAATTGGCTGATTGCTTAGATTAATTGAATACGACTTGGCTTTTGTACTAAAATTTCCAAAACCTCTTCTAATCATTATAATTTGAAGTCTATGGTAAAAAAGTTTAGAAAATACCCATCGTATCTGCTAAGTGAGTTGATAGTAAGTTACGGATAAACTTGTTAGATTGTAAGTGGCTTGTCAAACTTTATGCTCATGATTTTGACCAAGCCAAGAGGAAATGATTCACTTTGTTAACCTCTGTAATTTCTAGCCATCCATGTATATTTATTTCTTGCTACTAATAACCCCCCCCCCTCCCTCGATACAACCTCGTGCTCAAAAATAAAGGGAATCAAAAACTTTGTTGATGATATAAGCTGAAATATGCCACCCATGAAGGAAGGAGACTGAAGATATTAAGTAAACGAGAAATGTCAAGAAAATTGTCCCTGTGCCGATCGGCACTCCCTAGAATTTGTGTCAATTTGAAGCCAAAATGTCTTCCGAGAAGGAGAACAGTGATTGATTAAATCAGAAAAGCAGGAATAGAAATTCCTGATCATTCTCATTTTAGTTGCATTGACCATTGTTTCCACAATTCATAATCTTTTCTTAACCCTCAATATTTCTCTAATTTGTTCCTACACAATGCCTTTTTTCCATCATTGTGTTGTTTTGTGACTCTTTTCGAGGAAGGTTCTTTTTCTTAGTGGGCACGTTTGAGCAAATTATTGACAAAGTTGTTATTATGGTCTAACTAAGTAATTCCAAGATCCACATATAATCCTCACTAGTTGATAACCCGCGCGTTGCAGCGGGACTAAAAAATATTAATTTTAAAATTATAATCTTGAACTAATTGTGTTAATCTCTAACATTCATTCTTTATCTAAATGGTTCAAATTAATTATAATTTCTTTATCTAAATGGTTGACATTAATTATGATGACGTGGCGCAACGTGGATTGAGAGAAATAGCCATTAAGATGTGATAGTGGGTTGCATCTTTTATATATAAGTAGATTAGATACGAGAGGGAAGGATACACACTTGAGTGACTCGAGAGAATACCTAACACTTGATACTTCATACTTGAATGATATGAGAGAAGATAGAAAATCTGTTTTAAAGAAATCCTTGTAGAAATTTGATTGATTTGAGTATGATATACAATTAGTATTTGAAGAGCCAAGAGAAAATTTCTGTGGCAGAGTGACAACTAGATGAGATGATTAGAGTTAGTAAAATTAAGGGTAGTGTGAAAATTTTTGCTACATGATTGAATTTATTGACTTTATACTGCTCGAGGACTAGCAATGATTTGAGTGTGGGGGCACTGTCGTAGTTTTTGGATACCCGTTTTATCTATCAAAAAGAGATGTTTTGCGTCTTGATTTGATGATTTATGCTAACAATTAACCCCATAATTGCATATATTCGAAGTTGTTTTGTTTTGGCATGTAATGCAGGAAATAGGTGGAAAATAGGGCAATTACGGATAAGGGCCAACAAATAAAGCAGAAAAGGCCAAGAAGTTGGGCTTTGCCACGTGCCGATCGGCACATTCAAGGGAGGCCTAATAAGAAGGCCTTGTCCGAGAAGGAGAATAGCCAAGTTCAATACAAATCGGAGTTGGTTGGATCCTGAGCCAAAGTCGTCATAGATAAAGAGGAGAACAACAACCAAGTAGAGGACGACAATTAGAAGCTAAGAACTACTACAAGGCTAAGGTTTCAAGATCGTGACGACGAAAGGCGGCGAACACCGACCAGATCCAGCAGAAGGGCGGTTGTGTCGATCAACACGATGGTCGTACGATCGGCACGTGCGCATTCCGAGTGTTGTTCCTCATCCCTCCATCATGTTCAGTGGAAGGATGAGTGAGTAGTCTCATATTCACTTCTCCGGTGCGGAGATCTAGCTATGTAAACTCTTATACTTGTTGAAACTCTCTTGATGAATTCAGTCTCTAAGATGCACTTAATTACAATACAGATGGACACATCTATTCTTACCATTAATGCAAAATTGCAGTTACGCTTTTGCTCATCGCATTGTACAAGAAACCAGTGGGGAGCTAATAGCCCCTTGCACGTGACAAGCCGGGGTGAACGAAACCACCATGTCTTGTATAATACTAAGTTCATCATCCGAGTTAATGAGGTTGAATATGCATGCTAGTGAACCAATCCTAAGGACAAAATCCTTCAAGTATCATGTTACATCCTTGTTAGTAATTATTGTTTTACATCTTTGTCATTTACATACGAGATACAAGCGTTGCAATCTGTTAGTGATTAATTGTTAGTAAATGTTCCGCTTGTTCTCTCGTGGATTCGATTAAACCTTGGAATACTCTAAGAGGAAAGAGCAACAACTGTACACAGTCCTCTTACGATATATAAGTGGGTGTGTAGACACGAACAACAACGTGCGGTGACTTTTCGTCGGAACGTTGCGAAATTAGCTCGAGACAAAGCTCTCTGTTGTCTAACCCTAATTCTGCCGCCAAAAGTGTCAAAAACGAACCATCTTCTATATGGAATAGGGTCTTCTCTTTATAGTGCTAGCCTTCCTGGGCCGTTTCGGGCCTCGTGTCGATCGTCGTGCCGATCGGCACGGCGATTTGTCTGCGTAACACATCTTGCGGAGCCCATATCTCCTAGCTACAACGTTCAAATAGGATCATCCATATATGTTTCGGAAAGATCTCGATCAGATCTACAACTTTGTAAGTCTATCTTTTATTAATTGACACTATCGTGAACTCAAAAATTGATGTATAATGAATTAACCTTCCTAAATTGAGCTTTTATGTTTTTTTTTACATATATCTGCTATAAAGCACACAAACGACAAGATACTCGAAAATGGGGTTGAAGTTAGGTGCCAAGTGGCTCAATTGATCAATATACGCCTTAAATAATAGGAAAATAATAGGTAAAAGATAGTCATATCTAGCACCAACAATTACAACAACAATGTTATTGTCTTGTACTACCGGGTCTTGATTAACAGAGATGTCCTTCTGAAGATTTTCTTTCGAAGTTCAATGTTTCTTATATTAAAGCGGTATGTCAATAATAGCGAATGCAAAGAAAATGCAACAATATGGATGATGCAATTATCGGATGACACCCAAGAGGACACTTTATGTAACATGGTTCTATAAAACACATGCGAAAACACAAATTCCTTTTAAAGGTACTTCCTTCATTAACTCCGATAAAGAAAATTACTTAATCCAGCAAGTTAAATCCATTTAATTCATACAAAACATTTTACATGGTTTCTGGATATGTCCAAAAATACTGGTGACAGGTACATGCAAGAACAGAATTAAAACCAAGTTTTAAAATTTTATCCTGTGTAGATTTATTTAAAAAATTAAAACAATTTTTATGATGAGATAAATTCTAATAAATTATAGGAAGCAAATATGACCAGATGAACATTCATGGTGATGCAACTTAACATTAATGACACGCAAGCACAGGTGCAATATTTATTGATGCACAGAGTAATTATTGGAAAATAAACCTGATTTATAAAGAACCATTTATGAATTGCATACATGTACAAACATGGACAACATCATGACCACGTTAAAGAGCAGATCCATGGGAATCTAACCCAACTTAGTTTGAGTTTTTAGCTTGCTCGGAACATTAAATATGAATTATTCATTGTCTACATTCTTTCGTTTTTCCTTGGACAAACTAAGCCAAAAACCTGGTCACCAACGACCATTGGATGGGTCTAAAAAACTCAACTTGCAGATGGTAAAACGATGTCTGGGAATTGATTTTTAAGAAGAAGATCTTCTCACATGGGTTGAGAAAATCCTGAACCATCCTACCCCTTACATGGGGCAGGTAGCCATGTAAAAATCTGGGCCGGACCACCATACATGGGTTTCCGTTACTTCTAGACGTTTAGGCATGGTCTTGACCACATATTTTGGTGTAGGGAGAGACGATACAATTTTTTAACACAGTCTAGAAATACGTTCGGAGTCGAATCGGGATCTGGGAGGTACAACTCAACACTTTACCAGTTAGGTAAATGTCCTTTCGCATCATTGATGGATCTAGTCGAGGAGAATCTAAAAAATATGGATTTTTTAGATTAATGAATTTCTGAACAAAATTACGAAAATGTCACTGGCACATTTGAACGACGACCGGAGCTGGACGGGTCAGACCGTCAGAGCGGTAGGGATGAAAAATGGACAGGAAAAATCCGGTCCGGCAACCGTAGCCGGATTTGTACTGACCGTTTTCGGATTTCCGGGATTTAGACGGAAACTGGAAAATGAAAAAAGGGAACGGGATCGATAACAGGTAGGCTGTTTTTCTGCCCGTTTTTTGGTTTCCCGTATTTGGGCAGGATATTCCCATTTTGACATCCGTTTTCAGCCCAGTGGGTTGCCCACAGTCAATGACAGCCCAGCGTCCGGCCCAACTCGGTCCAGATATAACGAATAAAACGAAACCGTTAAGCTCGTCGGCTCTTCCTTCTGCAAGAGTCCCCATTCGTTGCTCGCCGCCGCCGCCGCATAAGACCAGCCAAGGCCGCGAGCTCGCCTGCTCGTGTTGCCGCATGACGGCCTCCTCGCCTCTCCCTGCTGTTCGCTCAGTTCCTCGCCATAAACTGCCGCTCGCCATGCCTTGCTGCTCCCACGAGCTCCCTCCTCGCAGCTACTTGCATGCCCCGCTGTTCCACCACTACACTGGCTCCTTTCCTCCAACTCTTCGCCGTGCACAAGCTGCTCGCCATGCCATAGATTCACATCAGCTGCACCCAGGATCCCCACCGAGGCTTGAGGAGAGAAAATGATTTCCTCGGAGCTCTTGATGTTGGGGATAATGCGCCTCCAATTTCAGTTCCCAGCAACAAATAGGCTTCACGTGCTTAATATTGAACTCTTATCTTAACATAAGACTACGTGTTGCTGTTATTTTAGCTGAGACTCTGTCAAATAAAACTGTTAGTAACGTGAGGTGAGACAACATCTTGGTGCCATCCTCTGAGAATTGATGTTGAGTTCTGACATGCTATTATTCACCACAATGTGTTGGTATTCCCGGTTAAAATTCCCGGTTCCCGAACATTACTGGCATATTTCCGTTCGGTTTTGTTCGTATTGGTATTCCCGGCATTCCCATGAACGTTGGTTGCCCCGTTTTCGTTTCCGTCCGGTGATAAAAATTATGAAAACGAAAATGGTTATGGTATTTTCTCCTGTTTCCGTCCGTTTTTATCCCTACTTCAGCCGGAGGAGAGAACAGAGAGAGGGAGAGAGAGCAGAGGTGCGGGCCCCACACTTTTTTTCTTTTTTCAGAATTTTTTTCCTCCACATGTTGCCAGTTTGATTAAGATAATTCTGGGGCATGTAAAAGTATGGTAAAATTCATGGTTGGAGTTTGACGCGTGTGGAATCCAACTGTCTAGGTTGCAGGTCCAAATTCAAATTGATCAGAATTTGAAAATTAAATAAAATTGGCTAAAACTCAAATTTCTGGTATTTATTTAGGGCATTTCCAATTGAGAAAAATTATAGAAAAATACCTAAAATTCTCTTTTGTCATGTCTTGCAACATATACTTTTGGTTGCACCGTGTTGTATGGAAACATTATGAGTAGGTATAGCCATATTCCGGTTCAAATTCAAATAAATTTGAAATGCAACCCAAAAATTAAGTTATGACTTGCTAGACCATAATTAGGTGCAGACATGTCGTAATTCATGTGTCAGTGACACCCCTGATGTCACAGGAAGCAGTGGCTCCGCACGGGTTGGTGCATCATATGGCAATTGGATCCATAGCCTGGCCCAGCGCAACCGTCGGCTCGTCCCGGCTCCGCACGAGTCACTCATTGTGGATCCGCTGTTTTTTTAGTTAATTATCTTGTAGTGGTCGGCATCATGTCCGCTACTGCTAAGTCTCATCTATCAGTGGCGATAAGGTAAGTGGTGAGGCTTTTGCCCATCATTATAGAGCTCAATTGTAGTAGTGAGGTGTGAGCAAATATGTATGAAACCTCTTATACAATAGGAAAACTACAATAATACATATACATCTAAGACAATCCAAACATACAATGCTGAAACAGTGTAGAAGCTCCAGTTATACATGACATTATACACAAATCAATTAACAATGACAAATCCCCATGGTGCCATGGGATGGATACATGCGATCCCTTTTTATTTAGCAAATAACAACTGAAATATTTAAGCATTGGCGGTATAATCAACAATTACCTTGAGTTTCTGAGTAGCGTAATTCTTTAAATTTTTGACAAAGAACTTGGTTATTTCTGCGGCTTCATTTCTTTCTAGTTTTTCTGCTTGACCTCTTTCTTCATTTCTTTCTTCTATTTCTACTTCACCACTTCCTTCATTTCTTTCTTGTATTTCTGCTGCAGCACATTCTTTTACTTCAGCTGCTTGGCCATTAACTATGAGATGCACTTCCCGGAGGTTTCCAAATGTGTCGATGCCAAATAGACCTTCAAAGGCTTCAAGCTGCATCTCAATCTTCTCTAGTGCTGGCATTGCATTATGATCAAATCCCAGCTTTGGCACAAGGGGTGCAAAGAACTGGAGCAGCTTAAGACTCCGGAATCCAGCAGGAACAAAGATCTCCCCATCATACTCTGATTTGTTCTTCTCGATGATGTCCTTAATCTCTTGATTTTGTTTTGATGCGCTAAGTGAAAAGTTGAGTGAAAACAGAGATGGCAGGGCTTGGAGGAGCTTGAACGTATCCGTCCGGAGAACTGTCACAGGTAGCGTTAAGTTGTTCAGAGTATTGAGTTTATCCAACCACTGTGGGGGTTTCTTCAACATGCCATACAGCTCAAGGGCGATGAGATTCCTTGGAGGTGTGGACATGGAGTCCAATGAGTTGATAAAATGAGAACCTTCGTCATTGATTGCCAGAGACTGCAGGCCGCAGCTGCAGAGGTATTCAATGGAGGAACGTAATTCGTTGGACGTTTCACTATTCTCTGGTATGTCGAGCTTGTAAATGGAAAGTTTTCTTAGCCCTGTCAACTGATGAAGCCCTATTATAGCGGTTGACTCCCCTACAATCTCAATACCTGATAGTACACGGAGTGCTAACATTCCATCCTTGTTTTTCTCTGTTACTTTTCCTTCAGATGACTTACTTTTTCTCGATTCCTTATGTTTTTCTTGAGGCTGCTTACTTGGTTCTGATGATTTTGTTTCTTGAGCACATGTATTTTCTTCTGATTCTTTTTCTTTTTGTTGAGGCGATGTATCTTTTTTTGATTCCTTACTTTTTTCTTGTGGCAACCTCAACCCCTTCTTTGTATTTTTATTCCCACCAAGTATGGTACTGATTCGTTTTAGCTGGCCTACAGATTTTGGTAGCTCCTCAACATGTGTTTCCCTTATGTCAAGAGTTTCAAGATACTCCAGGTTCCCAATCTTCCATGAAAGGTTTGAAATCTCTGTCCGTCGAATACTCAAATACTTCAGCACTAGCATGTTGCAAATGTCATGCACATGTCTCTCTTTCAGACCCTTCCAACCCTCAAGATCCAGCACTTTTATTATTGCACTATTGAACGAATGGAAATGCAGATGCTTCAGACTTCCGAAAACAGTCACTGACCGCACTTGAGACAAGTTTATGTTTTTCGTCATATTTTCATGCTTTGAACCACTACTTTGCATAGAGAGTCGACGCACTTTGTTGCTAGGTGGTGGCACCATCCAGTGGCCACCAACAACTGTAATAAAGTTCTCTTCACTTGACTTGGAAACAATATACTCAAGAACCATGTCATGAACCTGGAATGTTTTTACTTTTCCATTACTGTTGTGCTCCAAAGGACGTATTAACTTCCTTCTAATGAGCTGATTAAAGTAGGCTTCGGCAACTTCCTCCTCTGTTAACCCCTGCTTCTCACTAACAAAACCTTCAGCTATCAATCGCCGGGTAAAGTGCTTCATACTAATTTTGGACCCCTTTGGAAATATGCTCAAGTACAGTGCACATGTCTTCAGATCTGCAGGCAAATCATTGTAACAAAAATCGAGTATCCTTGTAACCCCATCCAGGGAAAGAGTAGCCACTGGCTCTGGAAATAATGATCTGCAAATTTTAACCCAATCACCACTAGGTTTATTCGGGTTGCAGGCAACAAGACCAGCCATGGTGACTATGGCCAAAGGCAGCCCCCGCATATTTTCCATACCTCCTCTGGGACATGTTCCTCTACTTTTTCGCTGAGTCTCCTTCCTTTAGATTCGGAGACAGTTTCAGCGAACAACTTGTTGGATACAACAGCTTTGAGAAAATCAACTTTATGTAGAAGATTAGTTGTGCCACTCGGTGAACATGCCGCACCAACAGCTTGAAACCTTGAAGTCACTATTATTCTGCTGCGTTTGTCATTCTCTGGAGGCAAAAATGTTTTGATACGATACCATGTGTTTGAAGACCATACGTCATCAATTAAGAGAAGGTACCTGGCACGAAAAGGAGGAGAAAGCACATATCAGAGGTGAGACGGCTAAAATAAACAAAGTTTACCTTTTCTAAGAGGATCTTAATAATCTTATTGTCTTAAATAAAGGAAATTGATGATGGTAATCCATATCATATGAATCAATTGTATAGAACAATGTTTACTCGGGGTTGCATGTTGGTCAAAAAGGTAAGATAGACGTGTACATGTTAATTGGAAGAGAGAGGATCGAGAGATCGAAGGAACATGCATTTCTTAGGTCCCATGCAAATAGTAATTCTTCTTTTGAGGACCAGTTGTACAATCATCTGTTAAAATTTATGTCAATGAGTGTAGCACAAATGGGATTTTTGATGAGTGTAGCTCTTATCGTAAATAGTTTTTTTACCACATGTTGGAGCAGGAATAGATGGGAGAAGGTCTAGAGTTTTGTATAGGTTCAAACTTTAAACATATTTTTCTTGCAAACTATTTCTAATTGTTTATTTCATTTAAACCATATTGTTATCTAAGACCAAACCAATAAAGTGAGATTCAGCATGCATATATTTTAAAAATTCCATATTTTTTGAAAAAATGACATTTTCAACATTCTAATTCAATATTTGGAATATATTAAACTAGGAATTTAAAATAATGACTGCATATGAAAGTCATAAAATACAATGCAAAATGTTGGGGGTGGCCCGTTATGCCCCTCCCTAGTTCCAGAGGCATGGGCTACAAACATGGCACAAAAGGAGAAGTAGAAGAAGAAAGAATAGGCCAAAGGGCCCATTGCCTATTAGGCGTAGGAAATACCCCCTGCAATAGGAAAAGACCACATTGCCCTCTTCTAGAGGGTAATATTTTATTATGGTAAAAGGTTGGTCGGTGGTATGAGCCTATAAATATCATCCTCTTGCACTAGACAAGATGTATTCAAATACAGACTACAATCACTTTATTGTTGTACATGTTTATTGTTTGGTCCCCTTTCAGTCCTACCCGCGAGTCCCCTGTTTGTGGTAGACTTCCAGAGGACCCCTTGGTTCCTTGTAGGCTTGTAACCATAGTAGAAAACAAATAAAATAAAGTACAAGTGGATCTCATGCTCTGATGGGCCATCTTTTTAGGAAGACTATGAAATAAGTTGGGAAAAAATTGGTGAGCCTCACAAGTTGTGTATTGTCGGTACAAATGATATGAGTATGGGTGGGGTGCAGGAAGGGGGTAAGGGGGTGGCAATAATGGCCACCATAGAGAATTGATGAGTACAGTTTTACCTGTAAGATGAAATGTATCCATATGAAAGCAACTAAGAAGAGGTTCATATATAGTAATCATATCTTTACCTCTTGCCTTATCACTAAGGCCTGCCCCCACCTTGTTTCTGCCTATTGTGCGTAACCTCCATGGACTGATCTTGCCATATAGGAGCTCGTCAAGCCACCATTTCACCCTTGTCACCACTATTCTCTATGCCCTTTTACGTCTAGAATAAATTACAAATTTTGGAGGCTATATGATTTATTTTTGGAAGTAATAGTTAGTGGGATGGTATAGAAAGGAGAGAAATACTAGACACTCTATCATTGGATGGCATTTGCTATCAAGCTTCGGTGGTGTAAAACATTATTATGCACAACTAAAAAACAAGCCTTGGGTGACACTTTTATTTTATAGTAGTCACGGGCAGCTCGCAATAACAAGTTCTGAGCCCATTGTCTAACATAAAGCCTATGTCAGGCTCAAACATTGACAAAGTATACAAGGGATTATCTAGGACAGCCCTCCTTCACATGGATTATGATTCTGGACTGTAACAGAAAAAAATCATGAAAACCGGACCGGAAAACTAGACTTTCCGACCGGTTTTCCGAGTTGCTACAGTAACTACGCTCGGATTATATTTCACCGCAAAATCGGAGCTCCGATGGTACCGGTCCAGAGTGGTTTTCCCGGAATCCGCGACAACCAGCCGGAATCCATTTGGGGTTTCAATCCCTGCTCCCTTTTTCTCACATTTCTCCCTCACCGCCTCTGCTCTTCCTCTCACCGGCACCACCTCCACTCTTCCTCCTCTTTTGCTATAACGGGCTGCCTCCCTTCTCCATATCCATTGCCCTCCTCTTCCACTATCTTCAGTTGTTGCCTCCTCTCCTCCATCGCTTCTCCCTCCTCTGATCAGCCGCTCATCCTCGCTATCTATCACCCTCCTTAGATCAACATTATGTCGATACAATGTCATGATAGTAGTTGCTCTGGGTCACATAGATCCGACCCCTCATCATGGATCTGGCTGAGGAAGGCATGGTGCCACATTGCAAAGAGGCTGAGAGGGTGTTGCAACTCCTCTTTCATGTGCGTCATGAAGGAGCAGTGGCTTCGTCAGTATGACATGCCGGATGGCGGCGAGCAGCAGATCCATGGCGAGTGAGTAGTAAGCGAGTTGTGCACGTAAATAGCAGGTTGCAGTGGTGGCTGGGGATTGGTGGCTAGGCTAGGGCTGATCAGCCCTGGCTTGGTAGCCTTTCCTTTTTTCTTTTTTTCTTGTCTGTTAGCAATGACAAGTTGGACACCTGTCACCAGTAAGTCTCATCCATTTCACCCACCACTACAGTGCCATTTCAGGTATAACTTGTCATTTAAGGGTGGAATGGAATTATAGTATTGACGCCTCCAACGGTAAGAGAGATGTTAACTGATGTGTAGTCAAACAAAATATGCTTTGACTGTTATAGATTGGATTTGATGCTTTTACCTTTAGGAAGATGGCCTATAATGCAACATGTATTGCCCCTAAATCTTTAATTCTTGCAATTTCGTGGAAATTCTTACATTTTATATGTCCTCTATAATTTCTCACATCTGCAAGATTACAGTTAGATGGGGTTGCTAGTGAAGACAATAACATGACATGTGTTCCTTTTTTAATACAATGTTATTTAGATGTGTTTTACCTAGATAAACTAGCCTTATAAGTATTTTTCCTATGTTGTGGATCTAATGATCCCATACTAACTTATGTTGACTAAACTGATGCACACAGATGTAGTAATAAATCAACAGTGAACAAATAAATGAGGTGTACCTCTTCTCTTTCAGATGCCTTTTCACTTCGATCTTCAGCATACGACTCTCCATTGTATCAATATCATCAGAACTCCCATCACAACCTTGCTGCTTGTGCCCTATCAACTGCACAGCGCGCCTTAATGTGTTCCTAACATCCAAGCTTCCTTTCATACTGGTCTGCTCCTCCTGATTCCTATCTTGTTTTTTCCCTGAAGTTTGATCTCTAACTTGTTTCAGAATACTCTTTAGGACTGCATCTTCATCGTAGTTCTGGGATACATTGACCCGCGCACGGCATGGAAATTTATCACTAGCTTTCTGGTACAATGCAGTTGCAATGGTGGTCTTCCCCACACCGCCAAATCCAATTATGGACAGAACACCATAATGCTTGTCAGGTCGGTCTACCCAGTCCAGAAGCTTCTTCATGTCATCCATCACCCCCACAGGCTGCTTCAAACCAATGAGCTGACGGTTAGCGAGTTGATCCTCAGCAATTTCATGTAATCCAGCACGAGCGCCAGAGCTGTTGCCATTGCGGATGCTTGGGTTGTCCAATCCATATCTGCCGGCCCGTTCGGCAATCTGTTGTGCCCGGATCTTGAGGTCAGAAATGTTGGAAGCGATTTCACGGCGAGGCCAAAATGTCCAGACTTCATATATTCTTCTAAGAATGAAGGAGCATGTGCCATCGCTGAAAGAATCATTAGGGAGGCGGTGGGCATAGTCATCTATGCAGTCTTCACAGTCATAGGCCATGTCACGGACCTGCTTCATCCAGTCCTTCATCCGGTTGTCCTGCTCTTCCGGTGTGCAGCTGAGATCTCGGAGGAAGGCCTGGATTGTGGCCAGCTCATTGTAAATGTACTGGATGTCACTGTGGACGCCGCTGACCAGACCATACTCCTCGGCGAGAAGGCCACCCAGCTTAGCCAGGAGAGAAGTCATGCCGGCTTCTGAAGCACCTACCACCAACTCCATCTTGTGATCTCTGTATTTTTCAATTCACTTCAATAATCTCTTGCGGAAGCAGATATCCAAGTGTAGGAAATTGTTTGAGTCTCTCTCGGAGAGTTCAGATTAAACAAAGGCTAGCTGACAGTTCACATCCACTGCCTGCCAGCAAGGGTGCGTGGATAGTCAGAAGATGACCAACGTAAATTAACAAACTATAAAATCGGACCAATACATGAACATGATGTGCAGAATATCAAATATTTTTCAGAAAATGGAATCCCTCCTCATCTCTAGCCAAATGCGCGATGCCGATAGGCTTGGAGAAGCCCTATGACGCGACACACAAGCCACAAACCACAACCCACCGGACAGACAACGGCGCTTCAATCCAGCAAGCGGGCCATGGGGACACACACATGGGTTTCCACTGCAGTCAACGGTTCGAACCATAAGTGGGCTACAGGGCTAGCGCCATGGGGCAAGGGTTTTTTACTGGTAGGTAAACAAAAAAATCAGAGGTCACCGGAGCTATCAGACTTATTAGGTTTATCAGACTTATTGGAGAATTTATCAGTCTAATTAAAATATTTTTTCCTAATTTTTCTTAAAAAATACACACACTATTTTTAAATGGTTTAACATAGAAGAATTGCATAAAGTAACATAGGAACGAGAGAATATGACACTTTATTTGGGTGGGTTATGGAAATTTAGATTTCAGTGGGGTTATCGGATTTTTTTACAAAAAATCTCTGATAAATTTTTCCCTACCACGGGGTGCCAGATCCAGACAAGCATCAGCCGGATCCGGCCACAGAGGCGTGCAGCTCGCTCCGCGGCTAGGAACCGTCTTCCGCCCCACAACTGGCCGCCGCTGCCAAGCATGTTTGCAGAGGACACGAGAAGTTAAGTCCCACGCGAACAAGCGCAAGGGTGCCCCGCCTCCAGACTGGATTTGGCTGTTGAAAGGCCTCAATTTGTACTCTCCGGCGTGGAATCTGGTTCACGTGCTCTAGAGGCGGTGGAAAACATAAAGGCAAAAGCCACCAGAAAAGTTGACAGAAAATGGAGAAAAACAAGGGGGACGCGATCAGTTTGACTGCCGAGGGCCCCTCAGCCGCCGGCATCGGCGAGGTGGAGTGCCGGCGGAGAGGACTCGGACCGGGGAGACCGCATCACCTGCCGGGTCACCCTCGAGAGTGGAGACTGACACGGGAGTCAGGGGTCCGTTGTAACTAGACATGAATGTTAAAGATCATTCAAAATCAGCAAAAGAAGAAAGGATGCGATGTTACCTTCAAAGCCTTATTTATTTGATAATAACTAGTGACACCGAAGGACCATGGCAGGCTATCTGGCCAGAGGATCCATGACCATGAGTGATGTTCTCAGCCACATCAATTGCCATGGCTAGAACAAGAAGATTACATCAGGTTGCAGGGCAGAACAGGGGCGGCTGGAAGATGGAGTTGGTTGCAGGAAGAGGGAGATAGTGGCATCTTCCGGACGAAATCTCCGCACTAGCTGACCGACAATTAAGCGGCCGAGGCAAAGATGTCAATGGTCTAGTGCCTCGTATATATATATACAGGGCACAAGCACAACAGCAGCTCCACCGCAGCCAGCGCTGGGCGACCTGAACCTGCTGGCTGGTGCATCATGGATCCATGGGAGGATCAGCTGGAGCTAGGAAAGAAGAAATTGCCCAAAGGTTAGTCTGGCGACCACATTCCAATAATTTTCTTCTCTGGGGTGAAAAACTAGGTTGAAATGTTCGAATTGATCTAGTACCATCTCCAAACTGATGATAGACATTCGGTCTCTTTCTCCTTCAGCTAACTTATTATATGTCATTGCTTGATATATATACTATATTTAAAACAATAATTATATAAGAGTGAAATGGACCCAAATCCTTAAACTATTTAGGACCGATCATTTAGCTCAATGAATTCTCAAAGTGACTACCTGGGTCCCTAACTATTCTCGTATGGTCATCCGAGTCCACGAACTTTACAGTGATCCTCTAGATTCATGATCTATTTATATTGTGTCAATAAAATCCACAACACTGCCGTCCAGCCGCTCTCAATGCACAATTTCACTGCACAGTCACTCTCCCCTCGCATCGTCGTACAACCTTTCTCCATGCGAGTGTCATCGAGCAAACCCGACGATGCCAGCTAGCAACTGGTGTGTTCTGCTCATCGCGGCCTAAGCTCCCCATCATGACCTGTGCTTGCCACTTGCAAGTTTGTCTACTTACAAGGCAGTTGTGATAGTGACATGTCACGCCACATGTGAAATGCGCCACACACGGAGGGTAAACCACTGTTGCAGGTAACAAGTTGGTCGTCGAAGTAGATAACAAGTAATAGGCACAGGAAGGTGAGGCCAAGATGGAGAGAGCGAGACCGGATGGGGGAGGCTGAGACCGCGATGGGTAGACCGTTCCTGCTACTAGCTAGCATCATCAAGTAGGCTCGACGGCAGTCGCGTCGAGAGCGGTTGTGTGGCAGCGACCACACGATGGAGAGCGGCTAGGTGGTGGCTTTGCGTGTGAAGAGCAGGTGGACGACAATGATATGGACTTAGTTGACACAATATAAATAGATAACGGTCCTAAAAGGGTTAATATAATATTTTTGGACCTAGAGGCCTGTACAAGAATAAATAGCTTAAGGACCTAGATGGTCATTTTAAGAGTTCACAGACCTAGATGAAAAATTCTTATAGGGACCTATCATTGAAATTGATAATATAAATCTGGTAGCTCCGCATATTGCATATTCATGAGTTTTCACGCCCCAAATTTCCATTCATCTCCAACAATATGATATAAACAATAGTTTAACTCCAAATTATGTCCAAATGTGAAGGCCAACAAGTCACACATAATGATTCGACGAATGGCAATAATGACAGAATGAAACGAAGTCCCAAGGGGACGGAAGTCAAACCTAATAATAGGGGAACTAGTCAAAACTTTGCGATCAAAAGGCTAACGTTCAACGGCAGAGTTAGTTGATAAAAGTGGCCGTAAAATGCAGGGATCGAAGGGTAACATGGTAAATTATGTCTGCATCTGCCCCTGGATCTGTACTCCCCAATAAATACCGAGAACCAAATTGTAAGCACAAGAGTTTTTGGACGAACCAATCTCTCTCAGCTAAAGAATTTTTTTCTTTCGTCTTTTATTCATGGACAATATAGGTGGTTTGACGAGCTGAAACTGAATTAAACATCACTTATCGTTTAATAAGCTCGTTAGGTTTGGTTGTTAACATGCGCTTTACTGACCTGATCATTCCGTGGTGCCTGCACCTAGCTTGCATTCTTCCAACCGTCACTTGAAACGTTCTGGGTCAGCAATATGTGAGCAGCTCGCACGATGCTTCCTCCGACCTCCATCTCGCGGGTAAGACGACTATCAAAGGACGTCAAGAAAAAAAATTCGTGTCATATCATATCTACTAAATGGACAGGTTGCTTAACTAAGTTATTAACATGCTATTGGCGCTGCGCTGTCATGGCATATGAGAGTATCATGCTTGCCAGCGAATTTAAATAGGACGTCGGAGATTGTAGACTCGCAAGGTAAGCTTTTTTCGTACCGATTTTAAGATTGTCATCAGACTCTGAAGCTGGACGAAAACGAAAGAGACAATTGATCCCATGTAAACACTAGTACCATGGCAATCAAGTTGACTTTTGCATCTGATCTGATATTAAGAATTTGTTATCTTCGGTAGCGATGGTGTTAATTAAACGGCTCGTTTTCTTCGTGAGATTGGTTGCTTCCCAGTGGCTTGGTTTCTGGTAGCCAGGGCATATCCGTGTTTTGTAAATTTCAGTGAAAATTAACTCAGGAAATGAACTATATTTCATATTTCCTAGTGCTTCACTGCACTGGTGGGCGGTGGCTCCCCAGTGAAAATGTTCTCGTTCTGCCACTGATTGCTAGTACATATTACTACACACGTACACATGGATCACTAGGGGATGAGATGCATTTTCATATTGGGTAGCAGTTTCTGTTTTTATCATGCATTGGACAAGGTGGGAATCGTAGATGGGTTGCAAATTGGAAGTCAACTAAGCTTTCGGGCTTAGATCCCCTTATAAAACATTTGAGTACCTTTCATGCCACCGAGCATCACCTAAAGTGCAGTGGATGCACAGCGCATCATGCTTAAGAAAGGAAACTATTCTTCGCCACCAGTCAATATAGAGATTGGAGTTTCTTCTCGTAGCCCCCGCCCGCGTGGAAGAGCTCTGTTCAACTCTGTCTCAAGCAAGCTGATTGCCGTTCATGGTAGAGTCGTGCGCGTAACAAAAATGATGCAGCTGCATTGGGTTCGGAGCGCAGGATGCTTCCTCACGGCGGATAAAAGAATCCCAAGACTCCCTCAGATAAAGTCGGATAAACAAATTCATTTCACCTCATTTGAGCTGGCGAGGTTGCTTTGTTTTGGAGTAGTAACGCCGGTGGCGCGGCGCAATCCTCGCGATGACACGAGGGCATTGCGTTTAAGCGTGATACTTGCGGCCAAGTTAAATGAACGACACTGGAACTTGGAGTCTCCGATGGCTGATTATTCCACTCCTCAAGGGCAGAGTTCCATCCCTATCTGGCAGAGTGGGTTTTTTTTACATGATGCAGAGAGGATTCGAGTCTGGAAGCTGGCATGACGAGATGGCATGTGCAAGAGGCATGTTTGCGGGCAAATTTATTCTATATATCCATTTTCAGGGTGTCTAATCTTTTTTTTTTAGTTGACATAACAGGGTGCCCATTCAGAATATTTAGGTTCAAGTGGAAGAAAACGAACAAGACAACGCGGCTGGGTGGCCGTTTGGTGGTTTACCGCGCTAGGGATATGAACCAAGCTTTCCTCAAAGGGCTCCCATGTGAAGAGTAGCAAAAATAACACAACGAAGTTGACTTTTTGCATGTGACATTCAGACTTTTTAGTCTCAAGTGGAAGAAGTGAAATCTTGTCTTTTTTACTTTTATTTATGAGCAAGGGTAACTGGGTTAAAAAAGATTATTTCCCAATCCTTTACCCAGTGCTACCAACACCGGAAATGGCAAATTTCATATATCTATATCCCTAACCTGCGTTATTATTTTCTAAACCATATCCCTTTCCCTAACCCAAGCCCCATCCAAACGCCACCGTACCGTAGGGTTTCACAGGATGATTCTTCATGACGCAAGGGAACCGAAGACTCCCTCAACAAAACTGATCCATTACCAAGAAGCCAATTTCATCTCATTTCGGCCTACAAGGCTTCTAGTTGGTCAACTGATCGCCTCGCCCTAGTCGTGGAGGAAATTGTCGTATGACCGTGGCAGAGGTAATTTAAAAGAACGCGGTCTTTAGAAAATCGAAGTTGACGATGCAAGCAACAGTTGGAGGTGACTTTGCGAATTATTCGGCACAAGTTGGCTCAAGTCCACATCAAGGGTAGAACTTGGCCAGTAGTCCACTTGGCAGTTGGCAGTTGGCGTTTCATGAAGTGGTTATTCCCTCTTCCTCCCTCGGTATCTCCATTCCTTAGAGCATCTTCAGCAGGGCCTATACTTTTATATCTCTACTTCAAAATTTAGGGTCTTAAACAAACAAAATTCACTCCAGCACGGATCCAACTTGGGACCGTACTTTGCATGCTCTCTCAAACGCTATTTTCAAGCCCCCATTCCTAGGGTCATCCGGCTCCCGTTCATGAGTCCCACATATTTTTTGTTTTTTTCTTTTTCTCCTCTCTCTTTCCTTTTCTCTCCCTCTCTCCATACATCTCACTCGCACCACCGCCTCCTTCGGGCGGCCGGTCGCGCCACGCCGCGTCGTAGGTAGGCCGCCTCCCGCCACCGCCTCGGGTGTCTCCATCGCGGCCGGACGGCCGCGCCCACCGTCGCTTGGACGCATCTGGTCACGCGAGGGTCGGGGAGAGGTCGTTTGCCCGCCCCCCCCTCCCACACCGGTCGCGCGTGGGGTGGCGCGGCCACTCCTCGGCGGTGGTGGCTAGACACCTGCATCGCCTCCTACCCTCGCCCGGCCACCACCGCGCCACCTATTGCGCTCACGACGTTGTGCCCGATCATCGGCGCAACCGGGCCGGCCTCGATCCGACGGGGAGCGACGGCGCTTGGCCGGGGAGGACGAGCCGGCGTGGGGCACGGTGGCCAACCGCGTGTGCCGTCACCGTTGACCCGGTGGCCCCTATCGGCTCAGCTCCTGCTCGCGTGCCATTGGTGGTCGTGGCGGCGTGGGAGCGCGGATCCGACCGGCCTCCTCCTTCGACCCGTCCGCCGTGGCCGTAGGCGGGCATTGCCACGGGCCTAGCCCCGACGTGTCGCGCCGCCTCCTTTGGACCTCGGCGCCGGCCACCACTGCTCTTCCTCCGTCGGCGACACTTGGTGGGCTGCCACGGCTCGGCTGATGGTCCGAGAGGAGGGGGGGGGGAGGCGCGTGTAGGGGCTGAGAAATAGGGGCTTCTGGAGGAGTTGAAGGTAGAATGGAGGGACCTCAAATGTGGGACTCAGCTCCTAAATAAAAATACAGGTTCCCTGTTTTAATGTCATTGTTGCAGTTGCTCTTACTGAGTTGGCGCAGCGTTTGAGGCTGTCCACCACGGGCCACTTGAAGTATCGTGTGCTGTCGCGAACGCGCAACCGGCATATTTTTTCCATAATTTTGTATATTTTTTTAAAACTCATAATTTTATTTCTGGGCACACATGAAGCTGCCAACGCCGATCAGCCCTCGGTCATTGGTTCAGGTGCCGTTTCAATGGGCCGCGCTCACAGTTCTTCGCATTCCTTTCAAACAGTCCTCGCATTTTCCAGGCCGTTTAGGCATTTGAGATGCTATGAGCTTGCTCCCTCATGGGTCACAGATGTAACTCCCATGGGACGGCTCAGGTGGCAACCTAGTTGCTGCAAACATGGTTTTTTAGATACCGTTATTAATTAGAGCAATCACAATGTGCTAGAAAGTTGATCAATAGAGAATAAAATAAAAGTTTAGCTAGTTCATAAACATTATGGAAGTAGTTAATAGAGAGGACACATCAAAATCCATTTGTAAGCATATAGATCGGATGAACGGAATAAATAAGTATTATTTTGCAATGAAGTGTTTCATATGGTCACTTGAAGATGAGAGGACTGCACAACAGTAGATTATTTTTCACATGTTGAGCCCTACTTTACTGATTCACCATTGTGAAGTTGTCAATAGCTATAGTGAGTTTACTTATATGGACTACTTTCCTATCTCACATTATTTTTACTCTAAGTACATGTTTCATGTAGTGGTTATTTCCTCTTCCTCCCTCCACATCCCCATTCCTTATTGGGCTGGCGTACGTTTGAGGTTGTCCACCACGGGGGCACTTGAAGTATCGTGTGCTGTCAACGCCGAATTTTTGGGCACGCACGCATTTTTATTTCTTTTATTTTTGGCCACGGACGAATTTTTATTTCTTTTATTTTTGGCCACGGGGCACATATTTTTTCATAAATTTATTTCTTTTATTTTTGGGCACGCACGAATTAAGCTGCCAACGCCGATCAGCCCCCTCGGCCATTGGTTCAGGTGACCTTTCATTGGGCCACAGTCACAGTTCTTCGTTTCAAACGGCCCTCGCATTTTCCAGGCCGTTCACGGCCTTGAAACCATAAAGTTGACCATGCCACGTGACACAAACCATAAACTGGGCCAGGCCGCAGTCACACTCTTTCGGAGTTTGTGGACTGGGCCTCTGCATGGCCGGCACGGTCTGACTCAGGTGGTCACTCGTGTCCCCACTTACTCAAGCCGTCGTAGGTCCAGTAATGGTGGTCAAGCTAGCTAACTAAAGCTTGGTTCTCGTCTAGAAGCAGTAGTAATTAATTAACGAATGATTTCCTGGCCGGGCCCTACATGAGGTGAGGCGAGGTCATGGCCGGCGTAGAAGCAGAGGACGAGTCCAGCGGAGGCGTGAAAGGGAGAGCACACCACACCACCAGATGCTGCTCACATGGCGACAGTCACAGACCACCGCACCCGAGCTAGTTCTGCATCTTTGCATGCCGGGCTACCGGCCATGGCGCCGGTCAAGTTCCAGCATCGCTTTCCCAGTGGTCCGCCGGGCGCCGTCCTCTCTCTCTCTCTCTCTCGTCGTCCGGCAGAAAGGTCCAATCATCACAGCTTTTATTTTCTCCCCTCCTATTTCCCCTTTTTTTTGCACAGAGAAAAAATTAAAAGAGAAGAAAAATGTGAGAGAAACTTTCAGCGCCAACGCCAGCATCGCATCGTGTCGGCGCGGAACAGGATCAGCAGCAATTCTGCATCCAATCACAGTTACAACCTTCTCTTTCTCTCTCCATGCAAAAAATACCTTAGACTCCTGATCAGATTACTTGAGCTGGCAAATATTCAGAGATGGTTAGGAAAACACCTCTGTCGGCCTATAGTATATTACTAAGAACAAAAGCCAGCAACAAGCAAATTTCCGTAGCACTGACGCAGTAATTCTATCAACCAGAACCAGAAATTGGTTGTGGTTTCCCTGTAGCAGCGGCACCTACACCACCTACCACGCACACACCGGTGTACCAACAGAGACGCTTTGATTTACTTCTCTCCCTCAACTCGATCGCGCAGACAGGCATCAGAGAGCAGGACCAAACATGAGAACAAGCGCTTGCCCCACACACTCTAGACTGTACTCCTAGTATTAGTGCACGCACTTGAATGCTCCAACAATTTAAATCGACTCCGCCTCCGAGTCAGGACCGAATCGGCCGCACTCAATGCCGAGCTGACAAAACCCAGCTGCTCAATTAACCAGCTCAACTATACATGCAACAAACTGAAATTGGCATCCGAATCATCTGAACCTTCCCCATCTTCGTCAACCTCGCCGCAACAACAATTGTACCAGGCAGCAGGTCAAGCTGGTGGGGGAAGAGAAGAGGAGATGAACGTACAAGAGAGGGGAAGTGAGTGAGTGGTGTTTACATTTCTGCACAACAATTAATGTGCAGCTTCGCGGCGCTCGTCACGGGTCGAGGATGGCGCCGCCGCACTTGCATTTCCAGCTGAGCGGCTTGTAGTTGGTGATGCCGTTCACCCGGTAGCTGAACATCGCGGCGCTCAGCACCTGCTCCCGGTGATGAGCTCGCTCTTGCGGCACGATGGGCACCTGCACGGCCTCGCAGTGGCCGCAGGACCGGCACACCCGCTCGCACCTCGGAGGCCTTGACCCAATCAGGAACCTCCGCTCCACCTCGCCCATGGCTTCAGCTGCTTCCTGCTGCCCCTGACCCAACACGTTGCACACGGTTAATTAATTAACCACACTGGCAAATAATGATTTAATTCACACGGATCGATGGGTCTCAGTGATTGACTCTTCACCTTGACGGTGTCGATCTCTAGTAGACGATGTATCGGCAGCCTCCCTGCAATAAAGAACAGCGGTTGTTGAGTACCGTAGGTAACAAGAACAAGATTGACAATTTGTAACGAATAACAAATCGGCAAGAATAAAGAGGGGAGAACAACTCACGGGCGTCCGAGAATGTCGCTTCCATGGAAGAGGTGAGGAGGAGGACGATGGAGAAGAAGAGAGACCCCAAGGGCATGTGAGTTCTGCTGCATTGCAAGAAATGGACCATTTGTTGCTCTTCCGCGCTGCTCTTGCTAATCTCTCTTGGGTTGAATTAGTAGCGACGAGAACGAGGCGTTCACCTAGCCTAATAATCTCTTGGCACCCAAACACAGAAGCTGGTCTGAATGAGTTGTAGGACTGCAGGTTGGGTAGGATGAGCTGAGGGAGGAAGAAAGGGACGGCTAAATAGGATAGGATATTTGCTCAGTATGGGAGGAGGAGAGGAAATAGCTGGCTGGTTGTGGGTGAGCTTGAGCTAGCTACCAGCCGGCGAGGCTTTCCAGGTGTCAGGGCTGCATTCACGATGATCATGTGCAGGGACTGACTGGCTGGTGAGTGTGCGTTAGTGAGAGTCTACTGAACGCAATTCACGCGTGTCCGGATGTGCGCGTGTGCCTGTCGTACGTGCGAGGCCAACTGCCTCTTGGATGGGAGGGAGATACTAGCACAGATTAATCAAGAAAATTCAAGCTAATTCATAGACATGACATAATGACATATTCCCTCTATTCTTTTTTATGACGTTAGGATAAGGAATTTAGTTTAAAAATGAACTAATTTTCTTATGCTAACGTAAAGGGAAAAAAGAACAGAGGGATTACACAAGATCCACACATAAAGAGAAGGTAATAAATCCTCGCAAAAAAACGGACATAATGTAATACCATACATATTGTCTTTGAACCATATACGTTAAACTTCTTAACTTGCCCGGAATTAAAGATTGGTTGAGAACATTTCAAGCAGCCATACACTCGGTTTGATTTCTTTTACAGAACTTGCTCATTTTGAGACGATTGAAAAAGAGAAAAAATATTTGTTTATTGATGATGTTAAAGCAACATTCTTCTCTCTCTCTCTCTCTTTTTAAGTTAACAAAGCAAATGTTGTCGTAACATTATCTGTCAAGAACACAGAAGGGGATAAGTTCTAGGGTCTATGCAAAACTAATGTGAGATAAGGTAACTAGAGTCGATAGGGTAGAGACGCAGACTCTTGACTACAGTAGGTGTAATGGCTGCTCGGATGCGGCATTTTGTCAATGCTGACTTGCATGATAGTGGCAAGAACCTGGAGGCCGACAGGAAAACGAGGGTCGGCAGAGGCACGGGCGAAACAAGCCAGAGAAAGGGAGCGCTGGTAAATGAGGTTTTGATGAGCCTAATGACGGATTGCGATTGAAAGCGAGGAGGCGCAGGGATGGATTCCCCCGGATGCCGACAAGCGGCGCCCATCCCACTGCTTCCGTCTGCTCTCAACGTACGCATGCACGTACTGCTGCTACACCACATGCATTTGCCCTCCTCTCTCCCTCCATCTTATCTCATCTCTCGCGTCAGTATTTCACTTGAGGTACTGGTACTAGAGAGGCTCCAGGGGGATCAGTTTTCAAAATCTCATTTCACACATATTATTCGCGTTCCAGCCCAATTAAAATCATTTTTCTTGTTGCATAATACTCCCTCCGTCCTAGAATAAGTGTCGTTTTTTTATTTTTAGACTTCACGTTTGACTCTTCATCTTATTCAAATTTTTTTATAAATATTATTTATTTTTTAATAACTTATTTTATCATTAAATATATTTTAGTTATGATATATTTATTTTATCAGATGTGTAAAGTTGTTTGAATAAGATTTGACGAGTCGAAATAGTTAAATTTAAAAATAAAAACGACACTTATTCTGGGACGGAGGAGTAGTAATCAGTTGCCGCGGCCGCAAGCTTTTGTTTTCTAGGGTCAACAAGAGTATACTAGTATTTTGCTGGCCACAAATTAAAGTACGGTCCCTGTCTACGTATACAGCCATCGGTATCCGTATCTCGCGAAAGTGCGTACATGCGGTGGGCCCTACGTACCGTATCTTCTCTGCCGTGCTGTGCTCCCTTTTCCAGTTTCAGGTCCGTCGTATACATGCAGGTGGTTGAGCGCCGCGCCGGCATCCCCGTGTCGCGTCTCTGTCTGGTGGGTTGGGTGGGCATGGCCTCTACGCATTTGGTGCCAAGCGCGCCCTCGCTTAGCTACCAGCCACTTCCCACTAGCCAGTGCATCAGGTTCAGGTTGGCATGCGCGCCAGAGACATGGCACATCGATCTGTTGTTGCCATTGCACCGCGAAATTATTTCATACCTGCGTCGTTACGCTCGTCGCAAGCTTGCACGTTTCCGGATCCAGCGGCAAGGAGAGTGGCATCCACGGTGGCCGGAGCCGGTGGCCTAATCATAGAGATATGATCCAACTATTCAATGAGCAGTCACAAGTGAAAATGAGATGTGATTGGATGAGAGTGTTGAGTGAGTGAGTGGCCGGCCGGCCGGCGGAGAAGGAGGCGGCAGGCGTACGTGTGGTCGCCCGTGCGCCGCCAGTACCTGGTTCAGCCACTGCATGTGACCCGCCGGCCTCTACTCCTCCAGAGTCCAGACATGCTGCAGGTACTCTCGCTGCTGCATGCAACTTGCAAGCGACACGACGAGTAATTGTAGCAGGCCTGATGCCCTGATGCCTGGCCCCGGATCCCAAACAAAATTGGGGGCGTTTGTTGGTTTTACCAACAGCAGCAGGTGCTTTAGCTTTCGTTTACCGCCTCTTCTCTTGAAGAAACTCACCTTTTTTTTTTGACCGGAGAAACTCAGGATTTGTAGATTTTTTTTTCCTTTTGGAGCCCAGCTAGCAAAAGTTGCAGGTGGGCATGGGGTTCGTTCTGATTGCTCGCGCAAGCCCGTTTCTTGTGGACTGAGCCCACCGCATCACTTGGCCCATGAAAACATAGAGCTGCCTCTAATTACAACCGAAGTCTTGTCCCTAAAAAAACTGAAGTCTTTTGGATCTTTCTGGTACATCTCATTTGATCACAAATTTGCTATTTTCAGTAACTGACGAGCTGTCTTTCCGATCTTTCTGGTAGTTGTCATTTGATCCGAAATTGCCATTTTTTGAAAAAATTGTTACCCACAAAGACCCCAGAAACTTATTTGATCGGAAAGTGCAATTTTTTTCTTTTGTAAAATATGAGCATCTATATGATTACAGTACAAAAAGTTCTCCAATAACAAGCTGTGGATCTCATTTTTTTTTAGAAAAAAGACCCTTGTGTCAATATGAGCATCTATATGATTACAGTACAAAAAGTTCTCCAATAACAAGCTGTGGATCTCATTTTTTTTTAGAAAAAAGACCCTTGTGTCCCACTTTGATTAAAAAAGAAAAATAGTGTTCTGCTCACCAAAAGAGCACACTTTTCCTCCCAGGACACAGATAAAGTGCAGGACACAGCACTGGGGATCACCAACAAGTTTCACTCAGCAAAACATGAAAAGATCTACACTGAAACTCCCAGGACAACAAAACATTAGCCATTCCTTTTGCTTCCCTCGGCGTCCACTTCGTCTTGTTCGCCTGATGCTCGAGTTTCTCAACCCCGTTCAGGGTCGCCTGCCAATCTGTCATGCATACCTGTTGCTGAGGGTACTCCATTTCTGCATCATAGACAGCTGTGGATCTCATTTTCACATGTTAGCTGTATGCATAGTGTGTTCGTTTCCTGGGGTCTAAATTTTATAGCTGTCATATCAAAAAGAATCTTACTATATTTAAAAGTAC
The DNA here is from genome assembly GCA_031894775.1 of Chloris gayana. Lineage (NCBI taxonomy): Eukaryota > Viridiplantae > Streptophyta > Magnoliopsida > Poales > Poaceae > Chloris > Chloris gayana. The sequence continues at coordinate 25,283 of JAUNZO010001155.1, read as the reverse complement.
TAAATAAAGTTTAAATATAAAATAAATTACAGGCCCCTATACTAATTTACAAGACGAATCTAATGAGGTTAATTAAGTCATAATTAGAAGAAGGTTACTGTAGTATCACTTCGGTAAAACCTAAATTAATTAAGCTCATTAGATTCATCTCGAAAATTAGAACCAATCTGTCAATAGGATTTTGTCATTAAATTGATCAAAATATTCATAAATAGTAAGATTCTCTTTGATGTGATAGTGCTAAATTTTAGAGGGCAGGAAACGAACAGGGCCAAAATGTAAAAGGCCTGAACTCTATATTGTTTTCCGTAATCGAAAAAATGGAGAGTACAACAACTTGCATCGATCTTAAGAGTTTCTCCATTGACTTCACAAGAATGAGTGTGGACTGTTTTTTTTTTTTGGAAGAATAAGTTGTATGAAAGATGCGTCTAGAAGAAGATAAAGGAATTCATAGCTAACTGAGGGAGGTTTCGTATGACTGGACTATGCAAAGGTCCAGCACGTGAAGAAATCATAAGAGTCTTTATCTCAATAGACAATTTTTCTTTCAGTCCTGTCAGGCAGTCATGTTCAACATAAAACCTCCCTCAGTTCCAGGTAACCTCTGCGTGATCACTGGTCAAACACCACTTAAATGTTGGCGGTCAGACTCACCTTGCCGTTGCTGCAATGGCTGACCATCAGGGGATCAATGCCAAGGCGGCTTGTGTATACGCACCGATCTACCAGTGTCACTCCTTAAATGATTCGTCTATCCATTCACAGAGTTTGCCTTAAGTTCAACCCGTAGTCGTCGCGAAGACCTTCCACTGTAACTTCTACTTTGCTCTTCATCTTGGTTGCCATGATGATAGCCACGTCCAATGCAGCACCCTTGCTTCTTCTGCAGCTCGTTGCCTTTTGCCTCCCAGCCTTGAGTACTACCAACGAGCAATTTGCCTACTCAGGCTTCACCGCCTCTAATCTCACCGTCGATGGCTCGGCCACAATCACGTCTAACGGCCTACTAGAGCTAACCAACGGCACATACCAGCTAAAAGGCCACGCCTTCTACGCGACTCCGTTGCGCTTCCACAGGTCGCCCCATGGCAGGGTGAAATCCTTCTCCGTCTCATTCGTGTTCGGCATCATCTCTGCCTACACCGACGTGAGCGGCCAAGGAATCGCCTTCTTCCTTGCTTCGAGCAGGGATTTCTCCACCGCGCTTCCGAGCCAATACATGGGTCTCATCAATGACCGCAATAACGGCAATGCAAGCAACCATTTCCTTGCCATCGAGATCGACACCGTACAGAACAATGAGTTCAGTGACATTGACAGCAACCATATCGGAATCAACATCAACGGACTCCATTCCATGAACTCCAGCAGCGCCGGTTACTATGATGACAAGACCGGTGACTTCTACAATCTGACGCTGATGAGCACCGAGGTCATGCGGGTATGGATACACTACGAGGAGGAGTCAATGAAACTGGACGTGACCTTGGCTCCTGTCAAAATGGAGAAACCTGTAAGGCCGCTGGTCTCTGCCACCTGCGATCTCTCCCAAGTGCTTGCAGAAACTTCGTTCATTGGCTTCTCATCTGCAACGGGCATGGTCAACACACGACACTACCTACTTGGCTGGAGCTTTGGCATGAACACTTCAGCTCCACCCATTGACATTGCCATGCTTCCGAGGTTGCCTCGTGTTGGCCCCAAGGAGGCCTCCAGGTTTCTGGAGACCATTCTGCCACTAGTGACAGCAGCCTTCATCCTCGGTGTGAGCACGGTTGCATTTCTTGTTGTGCGGAGGCATCTCAGGTATGCTGAATTGCGTGAAGATTGGGAGGTTGAATTTGGGCCTCACAGGTTCTCATACAAGGAATTGTACCACGCGAGTGAAGGATTCAAAGACAATAATTTAATTGGTATTGGAGGATTTGGGAGGGTATATAAGGGCGTTCTTCCTGAATCCAAAATGGAGATCGCTGTGAAGAGGGTCTCTCATGACTCCAAGCAGGGCATGAAGGAGTTCATTGCAGAGGTTGCAAGCATTGGACATTTGCAACATCGCAACCTCGTGCAGTTACTTGGTTACTGCCGGCGAAAAGGTGAACTCCTTTTAGTATATGAATATATGTCCAATGGAAGCCTTGATAAGTATCTGTATGGTTGCAATGATCCCCACCATAATGTGACACTGAATTGGACTCAAAGGTTCCAGATCATCATAGGCATTGCATCAAGTTTGCATTATCTTCATGAGGAGTGTGAGAAAGTTATTATCCACCGGGATGTCAAAGCTAGCAATGTTCTGCTTGACAGTGAAATGAATGGGAGGTTAGGCGATTTCGGCCTGGCAAGACTCTATGACCACGGTGTAGATCCACAAACAACAAACGTGGTTGGTACCATAGGATACTTAGCCCCAGAGCTAGCTCGCACTGGTAAGGCAACACCTCCCACAGATGTTTATGCCTTTGGTGTGTTTATGCTTGAGGTCATCTGTGGGAGAAGACCTCTTAAACAATCAACTGGAGACAATCAACTCATGTTACTTGATTGGGTGCTCGACCATTGGCAGAAAGGACGACTCACTGACACAGTGGATGTAAGGCTCCAAGGCAACTATGATATCACTGAGGCATGTCTGTGCCTCAAACTCGGACTGCTCTGTTCACACCCGTTTAGAAATTCAAGGCCCAGCATGCAACAAGCTTTGGAGTATCTAAATGGTGAGAAGCCATTGCCAGAGCTATCATCAACTAATTTGAGTTTTCATGTGATGTCCATGATGCAAAATGAAGGGTTTGATGATTACATCATGTCTTCGACTGTGACGAGTATCCATTCAATGTCCAGCTCCAACCTACAGGCACACATTCATATATCGTTGTAGGATTGGTTGTCCATAAGATGCCATACAGTATCATTGATGGCTTCAGGTGTTTGTCTCAATTTATAGGCGTGAAAATAAATATACAGTCTGGTTTCATGGCAATGTACCATCTTGGTACCCTTGCCAAAATTTGAAATATTTGCAGTACAGTGCTTTTAAGGACACTTTTTTGCAAGTTAAAGTGTAATTACTATGACAGAATATTGTAACCGTAGAATCAAATACACTTATGAGCTGTGCAATTTATAGAGAGAAGTAATACTATGCAATTTCGCAAAAGCTTGCTGGCAGTCAAATGTTATAACAATACCACCTCATGTTCTAGCCCTCTCAGATAACACAGCTGCTTAAAAAGATGTGGAAACTCCATGTTACATGAACATATTCATGTTCTACAGAAATCTTACATGAGAAATGACTAGTTTTTCAGGCAATTGCAAATTAACGTAGAGCCAAATTTTATCAAGGATCTTTCATGGCTATATAGGGCAAGATGCAAGCATGTTCAAAGAATGAAAATGGCTAGAACAGTGACTTAATTTTTCTTTTTATTTCTTACTTGCTCTTTTCTTTAATCCTTTTGCACAAAACTTTTATCAAAAAACTGAAAAAAATTGCCTCTGGGCTTGGCGCTCCAGTTGCTTCTAAAAGGATGGCTTTGTATGTATTTTCATACACAGTTTCGTGAAAGAAATGTACATGTGAATTGCATAGAAGAACTAATGTATCATAGGATTCTTCAAGAGCCACCCATACACAAGGGAGCGTGCAAAGTTTCAATAGACTACACAAGTACACATTGAAAAGATGCACGACTTGGGTAGCTCGCCATTGTCTCTTCTGACGGATTCCTCCCTACTAGCAGTATTTGGCGATGGTTCACTAATTAAGTAAACAGCATGCCTCTGCAACAGGCAACTGATCATATCACAGTAAGTGACATCGATTTTGAAATCAGAAGCAAGGGCTCTTCAACCTGACTACGACTGTTTTGATGATTCTACTAGTCAGCGTCAGCCAGACTGGACTTCAGTGCTGTTGTTCCTTAGACAAAGGGAAGAAAGAGTGCCATCGCTCTTGGCATTAACACCAGAAGAAGACAGCCACTTAACACAATGTAAGTTATGCCTGAAGCCCTTCAACAAGTAATTAACTCTGTTTGTACCCAAAATGTTTCCCTCAGTGCAGTTTGACTGATCTAGCTTGTTATATAGCTGATGCGTAGCGTCGTTCAAATGTAAACCACAATCCAGGGCCTAAAAGATATTACAGCTTCTTTTTGTCCTTACTCCTTCATCGGCCCTGACCATGATCATGCCAGACATGGAAGCATTGGGTTGCCTCCTCCTCAGCCTTGTTAGTGTTGCCATTCTTTGCATGGGTGACGACCAGTTCGTATACTCTGGTTTCACCGGCACCAAGCTCACCCTTGACGGTGCTGCAACCCTCACCCCAGATGGTTTACTTGAGCTGACCAACGAAACAGCTAACATGAAAGGCCATGCCTTCTACCCGACCCCATTCCATTTTTGCAAGACCCGGAATGGTGTGGTGCAATCGTTCTCAGTTGCCTTTGTGTTCGGCATCGTGTCTCTCCATCCTGATCTGAGTGCACATGGCATAGCCTTTTTGGTCGCTCCGAGCAAGAATTTCTCTACTGCTTTGCCAAGCCAGTACTTAGGCCTCTTCAATCCACAGAACAACGGCAAAATCCAAAACCATATATTTGCTATCGAGCTTGACACCAACCTAAACAAGGAGTTCCACGACATAAATAACAATCATGTCGGCATCGATGTCAATGGTCTCCATTCTGTTCAGTCCCATGATGCTGGATACTACAACAACAAAGATGGTACGTTCCAGAACTTGAGGCTAGCTAGCCATGAGGTAATACAAGTGTGGGTTGAATACGATAAGCAGCACACACAGATCAGTGTAACCATAGCTCCCATTAGAATGTCCAAGCCTATGAAACCACTAATCACAGCCACCTGTAACCTCTCACAGGTCCTCGCAGACCCTGCATATATCGGCTTTTCTGCTGCAACTAGCGCAATCAATTCGAGGCACTACGTTCTTGGTTGGAGTTTTGGCATGAATAGACCAGCTCCTACCATAGATACTTCCAAGTTGCCAAAGTTACCCCATGTGGGCCCCATTCCCAAGTCCAAAATCTTGGAAATAATCTTACCATTAGCTAGTGCAGCGTTCATATCTGTGGTCATAATTGCCATCTTCATACTTAAACGGAGACAACAAATGTATGCTGAGGTGCGGGAAGATTGGGAGGCTGAGTTTGGGCCTCACCGATTTGCATATAAGGATTTGTTCAATGCCACCAATGGTTTCACTAATAGGAACCTACTTGGAGCAGGAGGGTTTGGGAGGGTATACAGAGGAGTGTTTCCAGTATCAAAAGTAGAGATTGCTGTGAAAAAGGTGTCTCAAGAGTCAAGGCAGGGAATGAAGGAGTTTGTCGCAGAGGTTGTTAGCATTGGTCGACTTAGACACCGTAACCTTGTAAAATTACTTGGCTACTGTCGACGAAAAGGTGAACTTCTTTTAGTATATGAATATATGTCCAATGGAAGCCTTGACAAGTATTTGTACTGTGATGAAAAAATTCCCACACTAGATTGGGCTACAAGGTTACATATCATTCAAGGTGTTGCATGTGGTCTGCATTACCTCCATGAAAAGTGGGACAAAGTTGTTATTCATCGAGATATCAAGGCAAGCAATGTGCTGCTTGATAACAAAATGAATGGAAGACTTGGGGACTTTGGACTTGCAAGATTATATGGCCACGGTACAGACCTACAAACTACACATGTGGTTGGCACCATGGGATACCTAGCTCCAGAGCTAATCCGCACAGGGAAAGCATCACCTCTTTCAGATGTCTTTGCTTTTGGTATATTTCTTCTTGAGGTAACTTGTGGGCAAAGGCCAGTGAAGCAAAATACACAAGAGTCGCAAGTCCTGTTGGTTGATTGGGTGCTTCAACATTGTCAAAGCAGAACACTCATTGAAACTGTTGATACAAAGCTCAATGGCAATTTTAACGTGGATGAGGCATGCCTGTTGCTAAAGCTTGGGTTGTTGTGCTCCCACCCATTTACTAATGCGAGGCCCAGCATGAGACTTGTGATTCAATACCTCAGTGGAGATGTGGCATTCCCTGATGCAACCATAATGGATCAGAACTTCAGAATTCTGGCCATGATGGAAAATGAAGGTTCTGACCTGGCCATTGTGCCATATCAGCATTCCATGACAAGTATCGGCACAATGTCCGGTCTCTCTGGAGGAAGATGACACCCGTGCACAGTTCTTAAACCATGATTATAACTATCATCCCCAGGTGGTTCCTTCAAAGTGTGATAATCACCACAATGTCTGGTCTATCTGGAGGGGGATGACATCCGAGCACAGTTCTTAAACCATTATTATAATTGACTTCCCTAGGTGGTTCCTTCAAATTGTGAGAATTAACGTTACAGTAAATTTACTAAATTATGCTACAAATATTAGATGTCTAAAGTAGCCAGAGTCCACAACATTTTTCTTGTTAGCTATAGTTGGAACTGTCATATTTCTCCTTGGTATTTATTAATACTCGTAAATTTAGTAATTATTACTCCTGTGGTTTTTAATTGATTATGTTATGACAAAACATGCAATTCAATTTTGAACTGAGAAGCTGTCTTATCAAAGCATCAATTAAAAAAATGGAGAACATATCGTTGAATGTACTTTATGTGAGTATTGTAGCATTGGAGTTTAAATATATCTTCAGTAATGTAGATTTTGAAAACCTCTGGGCTACTATTATAGTTATGAATGCTCCTATATACAGAGGCATACTGATTTCTAGAATGTGCTGCACCTTCAGCTTCTAATCATCGAAGAGTAAAACGAAATAAGAACAAGGATTAAAGAAACGAGCTATCAAACATTTTTTAGCATCAGAGGCTTCAATACTTGCAGAACATATGTACATTCACGGTAGACTAGAGTATGTTGCCCATCACTATTTGTTAGTCCTTCTATTGAAGTTTGGATTAAATTGTCTGTTTTATATTTCTGTATTACTCACAACTCACAAGAAATTTTCAACTTTCATTTGTTGCAAACAAATATCTAAATGTGTATCCTAAATATGTTATAAGATTCTAACATCTGAACTGAGACAAGTCATAAATCCATCCATCCAAAAGCCCAGTTCTATCATTCTTTCAAAATCAGGACCAAGTATATATGGTTCCTATATACATGACAATAGCGTCCTCAAAAGGGGTCAATACGAAAGTACAAGGGTCAATTGGTACCTAAGGAAGTCCATACATTGTCATGAGCCCGCGATGCAGCTGGAAGCAACGGCATGGACGACATCCCTCACATCATGGAAATGTCCCACACCACTCCAGTACTAGAGAATAGAGAAGACAATATCAAACAGAAACCACTGTAGAGAAACGAGCATGATGAAAGGTGCAGTAATTTTTTTCTGATTTTTCCGAATCATCTAGCTAAGTAAACATAGAGTAGGTCATTCTTCCGGGCCTTAAAACTGCACTTGACACAGCATGCCAGAAATCTGTTGCATGGATAATGCATTCCCTTTGACCAGCACACTTCGAGCAATGTACTGAATCACATTTCTCCAACCGGGATGGACAAAGATCATCTGAAGAATAGACAATGATATTTCCATTTATGCAACAGATGGGACCAAAATCATCAGTTCCAAGTTCTACAATATTTGCTACAATTGGAAGGTGGACATATTAGAGCAAGGTTTATGGTTGTGCAGGCAGCCGGTGAAATGGAGTAGCCATGTCATTTAGAGTCATCGACAAAGTTCTTTCGTATAGAGCTGGCTAGGAGTTGGCGCTAAAGATTAATGCATTAAAGAGTTTGACAGAGAATGAATCTAGGCATAGAAAGGATGCGCCGCTTCAGTCACCTGGAGCTGGCTAGGAGCGGACGATTTCATCTTGGTTCTGCTGCTCAAGCTAGCGACTTGCAAGTCGCCCGTTTCCTTCTCTCTCTTGCTTTCTGAGTCCTCCACGAGGGATATGGGTGATGTGGCTATTCATTTAGCCAGCTGACTGTACCCTGCTCACCAGACTTACCAATGAAGCAGCACCCATTCGGCTCAGTAAATGTGATACGAATTGTGCAAATTATAAGTCAGATTAACTATTTCTAAAGTGGAAGTACCAATCCTAAACTAGAAAGTACTCCAGAGAAATACTAAACGAATTGGATTTACAGGCAGCCAAAGTTTACTTACCAGGAGGCGCCGAATGCCATCGGGTGGAGAGGGGCAGGAGCCATGTGGCCGCGAAGCAGGACAACCACCGCCAAATCCAAAGGCGGAACTGGATAGTGCCTGCGCCGGTTGGATACTTGGATGAACGCCGCCGATGACCGATGTGGAGCGGAGCCGAGGGACGAAGCAGCAACGGCCTGGTGCTTCAGCACAGAAGTGCACACCTCGAGATTCCACGCCGCCGGCTTCCATGTGCGGACACTGCCTCGCCGCACGGAACTGTAGGCGCCGCCACAAGGACACAGTCGTTCGCCGTCTCTCGACTTTGCGCGGCGGCGCGGCGACGGGGCATCTCTGCGAGGTGATAAGCCGTGCCTGCGCGTGGCGAGGAACCAGTAATCTATAGAGCGGAGCGCTGGACGGGCGGCGAGAATATCGGAGATCGGCGGCGGCGGCGACCTTGCCGGGGTGGAAGACTTATTTGCGAAATGCCCCCTCGTTTGGTTCGCGAAAATTCACCGGGATCCAAGTTAGGGGTTTACCTGCAATTTCCTGATCCACGATTTTTCATAATGACCCCAATTTCCATCGCGACTATTCACCATGATCCAAACTAGGAGCCTATTTATAATTATAAAGTATCCAATATTTTCATTTTACTCCAGCTTGTGGTTACGAAGGCCACAATCAATAAGGATTAGGCCAGTCCAAGGGTGTCCCGAAGGGTGGCAAGGGTTTTCGGGCTATGGCTTCCTTGGGCTAGGCCTAATGGGAAGAAACAGAAAGCTACGACGGGTAAGGAACTTAAGAAGGCAAGGTGGAGTCATGAAGGAGCCCACACGAAGGCTCTCATTGCTATTACCGTGGTATTACATGAGGTGTCCAAATCGGTCGATGTGATGGGTTGAGAGAGTATGAGGTACTTATAGCCTCATACTCTCTCAACCCTAATGGTCACTATCAGCCTTCTCAAATTACAATCATGCCCAAACACACTTCCACCTACTCAAAGGGTATTCTAGTCAATTACATTTACCCCACATGACTAGCTCTTGTGGGCTAACTTCCCCTTCATGGCCTTGTTGCGCTTTAGCCGGGCCAAGTACTCCCTTCCAAGTGCTTCTCCTTTAGGCCACCGGACATGTGAGAAACCTCTTCCATGGCCTTGTTGGGTCTATTTCCTCCGGACCGATCCATTGGAGTAAGATGGTGATCTTCCCCAAGTAGCTCCTCACGGGTGAGCTCCGTCTTCGCAGGACCGAAACCGTGATCCGAAGGATCTCCACCTTACACCCCCCCTTTCAGGACTATCCGGAGACGCCTAGTCATCCGCGAAGGTTCTTCGTCCTACACTCGTTTAAAATAACCAAGACAAAGAGCGAGGCAAACTCATAACATCGATGCATAGACAAGAGATAATCATTTTATTTATCACCAACAGAGCTGATTACAATTGGACTCGAAGGACGCTATCGAAAAGAGAAAAAGAAAGAGTAAGGGGTGACGTACGACAGCTTCCTAGACCAACCTCGAAAGCCACAACTAGCCCAACTAAAAGGGTTCCCTTGACCGAAGGAAAGCGACTACCTGTCCGCCTTTGAAGGATACCAGTGACCCTTCGACGTGGCGGTTCCCATGAACTTAGTCACTCTTGTCAAGGTGTACCTCTCGCCGAAGAGGCCTCCCATCAACTCCCTAAACCGGTCTCGCGATTAACGGTCGTGATCCAAACTAGATGTCTCATTGCAATTCCCGATTCAAACATTTTCAAGAGCATCTTTAACAATTCCCAATAATTTTATTCTCAAAAGACTGCTTTTAGATAATTGTTATCTATTGAGTAAAAAGAAGACATGCACTCTAACAGTTCCTCAATAATCATTTCATAAATAGTTTAAATATTCTTTCGGGAGTGAAAAATAGAAGGCTAAATATAGCAACCTGGAGATTACGGCTCTAGTAATTTAGCAACCTCTTTTAGGGAACGGTTAGAGAATGATTTTTACTAATCATATCCTAAATTGAAGTTAACAACCTCATTCAGAGGAACGGCTGGAGATGGTCTATGAGAACCGTATTGCCTTATTGTTTTGTTACAAACCATTGCTTGAAAAGTGTTGCTTTTACCAGCTTATATGCCATCCCAAGCACAAAGTTACATTAAAATCACCCCCATTGCCACTGAAAAACTATCTTGCCAAAGGATTTTTTCAGATAAGTCAAAATAAGCCAAAACATTAACTTTTCGTACATAAGCTAGAACATTCATTGTTTATACAATTGCTATACTTGTATGGTACTTTTCTAAAATTTAGTCAAACTAATTAAGAATAACTTACCTTGATGTCCTCCACTTATTAGCAAAATAGAGACTGTTTTCAGATTATAAGTTTAAACTCCTTATTTCATGATGTCCTCCACTTATTGGCAAAACAGTTGAATGTTCTCTGATTATAAGTTAAAACTCCTTATTTCAGTAACTATGCATAATCAATTATAGTTTTTGGTTCCATTTTCAAACATAGTCACACGATATATAATTTATGAAATTTAAATGTATTTCTTTGAAACCTGAAGCAGTGGGTAAATTTATTATTTATTAATTTGGCATTAATCACTATATTGAGTTATTAATTTGATATCAATTACTTATAATAATATAATCACAAGTAAGATGCAAGTTGGTATTTGCAATTGTTTCTTTGCCTTTTTGTTATTGTTCTCTGATTAATGTGTAGAGCCTAAAAGGAAGCCTCTATTTACTGAATATAAGATTTTGAAACCCATTTTACCACCCATGGTTGAAACAATATATATATCGTTGCAACAAAATTTTGACAACTCCAAACATGATATAACTATATGATAAAAATGTCAAATGTGACACAACTATGTACTAAAGGACAACAAATTATTTTTCTTCTATACATCTAAACTCAAAATTCAGCATTTTTGCATATTTCAGAATATGAAATTTGGTATTGAAATTTTGGATGCAATTGATAATAGTACATCAGCTATTTCAGAATTATTTAGAACCTGTGACTATGCTTTTTGCTGGAGTTTTCAACTTTCCGTCTTTTGTATAGTTTTCTCGGGAATCTGGAAAATAATCTGTATACACGCGCTTGAATTTAGTGGTCCCTGGACCATGGGAGAGCATGTTGGACTCGATCAAAAAGAAAGAAACTGTGCGTGCATTCTCCTGCTAGTGCCCTTTTCACCCATTTAAACTGCACAAGTGCCTCACTAACTTTAATTATTCCGGTCATTCTCCTGTGCTTTCTCCGTTCCATGATCAGGACTTATCAATAATATTGCGTCCCTGCATGTCTGCCATGATTGCCAGCGAGGAGCACGAGTGACTGGAAAACGAGTTGGATGCCAGATTCGGCCAATGGGGTCGCGCGGCAGTGCCAAACCGCGCAACGAAGCAGCGAGTCAGATGTTACGAACGCCCTGTACAATCACAGGGAAGCGCATGTCGCATTCTAATCAATGATTAGCTCGCAGACTTGCTCCTACTTCGACAGCGCACAAAGCACAAAACACAGTGCGGAAGTGGATTCTCGCCCTCTCCTTGATCCTGGTTGGATAAAACCCAGCGCGGCAACGCGTATAATATCTGCTTTGACTACATGTGCATGCAATGCAAATTAGTAAAAGCGTTTGTTCCTCTCGGCGGTGCTTTGATTTGGAGCGTAATTAAGATATACTTCCTCCGTTTTTAAATTGTTGACGCATGTTATTTTTTTCGTTACGTTTTGCCGTTCGTCTTATTCAAAATATTTTTTTAAAATATGTAAAACTATAAGTCATGTTTCAACTTCCTTTAATGATAATGAATCATAATAAAATATTTTATAATTCTTAAACTCTTTTGAATAAGACGAACGGTGAAACATAATGATAAAAGTCAACATATCAACGATTTAAGAATGGAAGGAGTATAAAAATGTCAAATGTGATACAGCTGTGCACTAAATGGAAAAAAAAGATATTTTGTCTTCTTCTAGATCTAAACTCTAAATTTATGATTTTTGCATGTCTCAAACTAGGAAAAAAATTCCAGCACAAAATAAAATATCAGGGGTTACCGATTTTGGAAATGGTAATCTTCAAACTATGATAGTTATATATATATATAACAAAAAAAATTTGAAAAATAAATATAGTTAATGATGAAATTTTAGCAATAAAAAATTATCTCGGACCTCACCGATAAATACGATATTTTGGATATATCAGTGCAATTTTACCGATTTTTTCCTAGATCATAAACACTATGAATTTTGGTATTGAATGAACTATTTCAGAATTTTTAGAATCTGTGACAATGCTTTTTGTTGGAGTTTTCAAGTTTCCAACTTTTCTCCAGTTTTCTTGAGAATATGGATAATCTTGTATACACACTAACACACGCTTGAATTTAGTGGTCCCTGTGAACCATGGGAGAGCAAGTTGGGCTCGGTCAAAAAGAAAGAAACTGCCCATGCATATAAGACAACAAGAGGTCCATATGCTTCCAAGTTCACAGAAGCTGCGGGACAAAGAAACCAACAATTCACTGGTCAAGCCTGAATATTACCTGATCGCCGAAGATAACCACAGAGTTAGGCGTTCCAGTCTTCATTGACGTGTTGCCGATTCGGAGCTTTGTTCCGGCTGGCGCCAAGGAATTTCCAGATATGTCAATGTTCCGCTACGCCTCACTGTTTTGACAACCCAAAAAAGGAGATAGCAGAAATCACATTGCCAGTCAATCTGTTTAAGAAGGCGGTTCCCGAGGTTGAAGCTACGTTTTCCGACCTGCAGTCGTGCTTTCTACTCCTAAGGTGCCACCGGTGTTCAGTGATGCCTTACAGGATCTGTGCTTGTGCTATTCTCTTCCTGCTTCCGCTCGCCTTCTCCGTCGATGACGGCTTCGTGTTCAATGGGTTCAACGGCAGTGCTGGCTGGGCCATGGATGGTTCGGCTGCAGTACTGCCGAACGGCATCCTTAGCCTTGCCCCGACAAACAGCCACGCTTTCTATTCTTCTCCATTGCAGATGCGTAACCTCAGTGATGGCTCCATATTCTCCTTCTCAGCCACCTTCGCCTTTGTTATGCTTCCTTCCAATCAATTGCCATACAGGCATGGTGAGAGTACCGGAGACGGGATCGCCTTTGTCCTTGCCCCCAAAACCAGCTTCAGCACCGTACCAACTTATGACAATGGTACGTTCAGTCTTCTTAGCCCTGATGAAAACGGAAATTCATCAAATCACCTCCTCTGTATTGAGCTAGACACAAGTTATAATGAAGAGTTCGCTGACATAGATGACAACCATATCGGCATCAACGTCAACAGCTTGAACTCCTCACAATCTTCTCCAGCAGGTTACTACACCGATGACCCATTCTCTGATTTGCACCCGGTGCGGCTGTCAAGTAGCCGCGAGATGCAAGTTTGGATGGACTACGACCATAGGCTCATGCAGCTCAACGTCAGTCTATCTCTGATCCCTGATCCGAAGCCCAAGCACCCATTACTAGCTCACAATATCAATCTTTCACAAGTGTTCTTGGATCACATGTATTTTGGCTTCTCATCATCGTCCTGGGATATTATTCATGGTTATTTCATCCTTGGCTGCAGCTTCACGGTAAACACAAAATCTGCAACACTTGACTACTCCAAGCTGCCAAGAGTAAATGCAACTCAACTTTCTCCCCGAGGAATTGTGCCCCCTAAATTTGATAATGCTTATGGGTTTGATGAAACACCATACTCGATGATGTCTGCTTTTGCTGTTATTAGTTCCATTTGGACATATGTACTAGTTGCGACCATCGTCCTAGTTGTGAAAAGATGCTGCAAATACCGCGAGATTCGCGAGGACTGGGAGCTCGAGTTTGGGCCCCATCGCTTCTCATACAAGGAACTATACCATGCAACTGATGGTTTCAATGAAAAACAGTTACTTGGTGCAGGAGGATTTGGCAAGGTATACAAAGGAGTGCTTCCATCAACAAAGTTGGAGGTTGCGGTTAAGATCATGTCCCACGAATCAAAGCAAGGGATGAAAGAGTTCGTCGCAGAAGTTGTAAGTATGGGCCGTCTTCGGCATCGTAACCTTGTCCAGTTACATGGGTATTGTCGTCGGAAAGGTGAACTGCTTCTAGTATATGAGTACATGTCGAATGGCAGCCTTGATAAACACTTGTATGACCTGCAGAAGCCATCCTTGGGTTGGGATCATAGGTTTGAGATTATCAAGGGTGTTGCATCTGGTCTCCTCTATCTGCATGAGGAATGGGAGCAGGTTGTCATACATCGCGATGTCAAGGCAAGCAACGTGCTTCTTGATGAAGAGATGAACGGGCAGCTAGGTGACTTTGGCCTAGCCAGGCTGCACGACCATGGAGTCGAGGCACACACGACAAGTGTGGCAGGAACTAGAGGCTACATCTCCCCGGAATTAGCACGGCTTGGAAAGGCCACTAAAGCAACTGATGTGTTCGCTTTTGGGGCATTCATCCTTGAGGTCACTTGTGGCAGGAGACCAATTACAATGAATTCTCTTGGCGAACCAATAATCTTGGTGGATTGTGTTCTCAAATGCTGGCAGGATGATTTGGCAATTTGCATTATAGATCCTAGATTGGGTGGAGTATACGTGGAGGAGGAAGCAGAGCTGGTGCTGAAGCTTGGACTTCTTTGTTCACACCCATCTCCAGTTGGCAGGCCAAGCATGAGGCTTATCATGCAATATCTATGCGGAGAGGTTTTGTTTCCAGAGATGCCTGATGCTTATATGAATATCCGGAGCATAAACGAGCTACAAGTTGAAGGTGGATTTAGTGAAGAAGAAGATCTATGTACATCGGTACAGACCAGTATGACTAGTCTCTCAGGAGGAAGGTGAAACAATTCACGACATATAAGTGTGAGTGTCAAGGAAGTCTTATTACATACACTCTGTTTGGGCAGAGGTGGGACACGTTTTTCCCAAGGAACAAGATCATGATGAAATGAAAGACTATGCCTATGACCTACTAAAGTGCATCTTAATCTATTAGACTCAAAAGACTATTCAGCATCTTAAGATCACACAACACTATTTTCATTTCTTCCACAGAAAATACTAGCCATTAGTTTAGCTTTATGTATTTACTACTAAATATCAGGATGTGATATATATATGCACCTCCTATTTTCACCCTTTGTTGTCCAATTTAGAAAATATATCATCCACACATTATTCATATCTGGTACTAGGATCAATAGAGGTTTTTATATTATAAAATGTAACCTGAGGGTTGTTATGCAAATCTGTCAAACCGGCCTCATAACCAACCGTGTCTTTCTTGGCTTGTTTATTTGTTCTTAAGGGAAAGAAAGAGATAGGGTTAGAGTGAAAATGGAGAGGATTGAGTGGCACCAAATCCACAAATTTGAGAGAGTGATAT
Organism: Chloris gayana; assembly: GCA_031894775.1. Taxonomy (NCBI): domain Eukaryota; kingdom Viridiplantae; phylum Streptophyta; class Magnoliopsida; order Poales; family Poaceae; genus Chloris; species Chloris gayana. The sequence continues at coordinate 9,662 of JAUNZO010001155.1, read as the reverse complement.
GGGGATTTGGAACATCGCTACAGTTGTTGCCTCCCACCTCTTGTATTCTTCATCTTCACAGTGGATTGTTGCTCATCACCATAAGAGGTTTCCCACATAAATAAGGGTGTCTTCTACTGGGGCAGTATTTTGTTTTCCATATGAGCTGATTCGTCTTGCTTTTATTGGTTCATATCTCAAGTGAATGCTTTTATGGATGATTTGACATGGGAGGTATGTATGTGTTCTTTGATATGTTAATGATTTAGATGATGGAATTGTTGTTGTGGTGACCTAATTGCTGCAAAAATATTGTTGCTAGAGCATTAGACAGCTTGTAGTTTTGTGGTTTCATACATAGGTGGAGTTTTGCATCATACACATAAGGTGTTTGAGGAAATGCTTGTAAGAGACTAGCTTGCTCATTTGGCTGCTCTGCCCCTCCACACTAACACATGCTAAAACATTCCAGAAAAAAGCTAGGTTATCACTTCAGCTGTGTTATGGTATTATCTAAGTTGGTGAATAAAACTAGAGTTTGTAATCACATATTCAGTATGTTTGCATCTTTGCACAAAAATTTTACTTCCTTGTCACTCGATAACGCAACAAGATTGTCACTAGTTCAGCAGTCTACATCGTTATCAAAAGAAAAATTTATGCACATGCATTTGTATATTGCAAGATTTTGAGGTTAAGATTGATTGTTGTTAACAATATAATTTATTGAACTAATATTATGTTTACTAATTGGAGGCTCCTTTCGAGACCTCCATATAAATCGGAGAAAAATCCTAATAATTCTCACAAAAAAGAAAAACATGCCACCATTTAATTCAAAACATGACAAATCTAATCTAATATTTACTAATTGAAGGCTCCTTTCGAGGCCTCCAAGTTAATCGGAGCAAAATCCTAAAATTCTCACATAAAGGTAAAACATTCGACCGTTTAATTGAATGCTTAACAAACTATAACTATTGGATGCAAACATGATGTAAATTATCCATCTGTATCATTATGAAATATTTAGTCTAAACTACTCTTTGTACCTTCTTTAAAATTTCTGACATTGTCTGTCCATAGGAGAAATAACATTTGGTCATAATATTAATATGACAACATGATATAATCAATTCCTCACTCATGCATACTACACATTCCTTGCTACCTGCCCTTGATAGTTCTTGTATGTACATGGACAACATATTTATTAGAGTTTAATACGTTTGCCCTAGCGGCCGTTGCTGCTACTAGAGGCAAGCCATACACATGAGTATGGTCTTGACGCCATTGATCTCTGTGCTTTCAATATGCAATATTGTGATGCATCCCTAGCCAACAGAAGAAAAGGCTAAAAGATCTTCTTAGACGAGCCCAAGCTCCAGCTCAAGATGGAACAACTGAGCATTGCCTGACCTGCCTTAGCACCAAAAACAGCAAGAGCGTGATGTTGAAATTACAGCTCAGATAACACCATATTCGCATAAAAGGGTCCAAAGGAAGTACTAATTTGCAGCTCAGATAACACTATATTTGAAACTACAGAGATATTTAAGAATATGAGCAAAATGTTTAGTCGTTGCTTTATTAGAACAGGCCCGTGCTAATCAACTAACTTGGAAGAATATGTATGCATCATTGAGATGGCAACGAAGACTAAAGAGGATCAGTCTGTGCATATTTTTTAAGGGTCCACAACACCACACAGGCTACAGATCACAATTGAAATGTTAGAGAAGTTCATGTCCAAGTTGAATCTCAAAATCCATGTTCATGGGGACAAACATCATTTATTACTTAGGATGGTAGTAATATTGTGACATCATACCTATAATTTATTTAAGATTACTCACAGCAAAACTAAAAACTTATGCTTACCATATTTGTGTATTTTTAGGGTATTTAATTTTTATAAAAAATTGGAAAAATAAATATGTTCACACAACCAAAATTTTAATTACATAATTTCTACTTCATCATACCTGCATCTACTTGATTACTTGGGAGGATTGTTTTAATTTCTTTATGATTGATTTTATGGTACGTAAGAGAAGTCAAAATTTTGTCATGTAGAATTGCTCTATTTGCTTTTTAACCATTTAATTTCAGTGGTTTAACCATTCAATTAGAATTATTCATAATAAATATCATATAGCATGTAGAACCAAGTGTCCTAATTCAAATGTGAATCCGATGCGCGTACATGGCTAGTTACAGTCTCACCTCCACCGACACCTAATTGAGCTGTGGGGTCCTGGAGAATGGTCTCCATGGCGAACCTAGTAGGTGAGAGACACGGGCATGCAAATTACATGCAACCCGCCTTTGACTGTTCCATGTGGGGGCATTGCCTCACAACACGGATCTGTGTGGACCGATTGCCATCTCTAGACTTCACTTGCTAGCGTTGCCGTTGGGGTTTCTCTGCGTTTCCAAGTAGAAGAAAGGAACCAGTAATTTGCAATGTCGCTGAGGTCAACAGCGGCGACGACCGATGGAACAACCTTGCCTCACCAGGGTTGCAATTGAGTTCGCATGTAGTATTGACAAAATGGTCTCAATACAAGTATGCGGCTCAAACATTTCTAAAAAAAGACACTCTTTGTCATACTGTTGTCCCAGTTTGTCCTCAGGTGGGCTCTCCTGCTCCCCACCGGCCGTCGTCCTTCGTTTTTTTTTGAAGAAAACTGGAGGAGCCCGGCTCCTACAGTGCTTTATTAATTAAAAGGGGTAAAAAGTACAACAGAAAGAAAAGCAAAAGTAACAAAACAACGAAAAGAAAGGAACAAGCAGAAAGGAGGTTGAACACTCCCAAAATTGAGAAATCAGGAATTTTGTTCTATCCATGCTTGCAATCCTTCTAGATGCTTTGGCTTCACTCTATGGATAACCATTTGGAGCTTCTTAAAAAATTTAGCCCGCACTGTTGTGACCAATGGGTGAACTCCATTGAAAATCCAATTATTTCTTGTTGTCCAGATATTCCATGCCATGATGATTATAATGTCCATGAAGAAAGGCACTGCTAGCCTGGATTTAAGCCACTGAATTGTTTGATATGTTGCCCTATGTCTTGGTACATTGATTCCAATTGATTCCCAGCATCTTTGAGCAAAATTACACCTTATGAACAGGTGTCTTAAAGTTTCTTCTCTTTGTATGATACATAGATCATATGTATATGACTCCAGTACCATATTCTTCCTTTTTAAAAGACCCCTTGTATTCAGTTGATCATGCAAGAGAAGTCAGAAGAACACTTATGCTTTGGTTAACATGAAGAGTTCCATAACCATCTAAATGATGAATGTGCTGGCATGTGACCCATTAGACTTTTGTAAATGGTGGAAGAAGAGAACCTTATTTTTTTGTCCCATATGTTTCCAAACATCCTTACCATGTCCTAGATTGATGCTTTGCATGAAATTTTCTAAAAGATGTAACTGTTCATATGCTTCTAGGCTCAGTGGTAAATTGAACAAGGTGACTAAATTTTCATTGCCCATAGCCTCTGACATACTGATATTTTGGTTATTTGCATATGAAAACAAATGTGGCATCTGAGTTTGAAGAGGTGCACCATTGAACCCATCTAGCCATAATAGAATTGTTAATCCATCCCCTGGATGAACTGTGGCCAAGCCGTTGTAAATTGTGATAAGTTTTGTAATGTTTCTCCACCAAAAGGAACCGTCGTCCTTCATTCACCTAACCACATCTGTTTGTACATTCTGCAAACATAACAACTGATTTTGTAGGCTTATAAATAAGAGGTTACATTGTATACCACAAAGGCATTAATTGTACATGATATAACAAGAAACACCACGCAAATCACATTTATCATCTGCCTCCTGATAGGTCAGATATAGCACCGAAGCTTATGTTTGAATTTGATAATGGAGAGTGTGATACAATATACGGGTCCAAGCCTTTGTTTTTTAATAGCGCTAAGATGTTGAAGCTCAAGTGTGCTGATTCCAGCTCAGGAATAGGTTTGTCTCCATCGAGATAGTCCATGACCTGTTGCATTATTGGCCTTGAATTTGTAGATGGGTGAGCACATAGCAGTCCAAGCTTTAGTACAAGGTAAGCCTCTTCAATGTTGTAGTTTCCTTGTAGCCTTGTGTCCACTGTCTCAAGAAGAGTTCCATTGTGCCAGTGCTCGAGTACCCAATCAACCAACATGACCTGATCCCCTTGTGCATCTTCTTTTATAGGCCTTTTCCCACATGTGACCTCAAGGAGGAATGTGCCAAAAGCAAAGACATCTGTAAGAGGTGATGCCTTGCCTGTGCGTACCAGCTCGGGAGCAAGGTATCCCATAGTGCCGACCATATGTGTGGTTTGGGGATCAGTACCATGGTCATACAGCCTCGAGAGGCCAAAATCACCGACACGCCCATTCATTTCCTTGTCAAGGAGTACATTGCTTGCTTTTATGTCTCGGTGAATGACTACTTTTTCCCACTTCTCATGAAGGTAAAGCAAACCAGACGCGACACCTTTTATGATCTGAAACCTCTGGTCCCAAGTCAATGTTGCCTTTTCTCCTTCGTAGTGCAGATATTTGTCAAGACTTCCATTTGACATGTAGTCATAAACCAAGAGGAGTTCACCTTGTCTCCGGCAATAGCCGAGCAACTGGACAAGGTTGCGGTGTCGGATGCGGCCAATACTAACAACCTCAGCAACGAACTCTTTCATTCCCTGCCTTGACTCATGGGACACCTTCTTCACAGCAACCTCCAGTTTAGAAGTCGGAAGGACTCCTTTATACACTTTACCAAAACCTCCTGTCCCGAGAAGATGCTTTTCCTTGAATCCATCAGTAGCATGGAACAAATCCTTATACGAGAACCGGTGTGGCCCAAACTCAACCTCCCAGTCTTCCCGTAGCTCAGCGTACCTCTTGTGCCTTCGCACAAGTATAATTGCAACTATGCTTAGAACAATGAGGACCGCTGCCGTGCCAATTGGCAGCAAGATTTCTAAGATCTTGGATTGAGGCTTAGAGCCGAGCTGAGGAAGCTTTGGCAGCTTGGCAATATCGATCGCCGGAGAAGACCCATCCATGGCAAAACTCCAGCCTAGTATATAGTGCCGAGATTTGATCGGACCGGTAGCAGATGAGAACCCAACATAGGAAGGTTCCAACAGCACATCTGAGAGGTTGTAGGTGACAGAAACGAGTGGTCTTACAGGTTTGGACATCCCAATTGGAGCGATGCTGATGTTGATCCGTGGAGCCTCCCGATCATAATCCACCCATGCTTGCATCACCTCGCCACTGATCAGGTTCATGTTGATGAAGCTCCCGTTCTTGTCATCGTAGTACCCTGCTTCGTGCGACGCAACAGAGTGGAGGCCGTCGATGTTGACGCCAACGTGGTTGTTGTTGATGTCCTGGAACTCGATGTTCTGCATGGTATCGAGCTCGGCGGCGAAGAAGTGGTTGCTGGCGTTGCCATTGTTGTCGATGTTGGCGAGGCCCATGTACTGGGCGGCCAGCGCAGTGGAGAAGTCAGTGCTGGGCGCGATCGTGAAGGCGATGCCGTGGCAGCTGAGGGCCGGGTAGGTGGAGAGGATGGCAAAGACGAAGGAGGCCGAGAAGGACCGGACCGTGCCGTCCGGGGATGAGCGAAAGCGCACGGGGACCTGGCGAAAGGCATGGCCCTTGAGCTGGCTTGATCCATTGGTGAGCTCGAGGAGACCGTCTTGCCTGACAGTAGCTGTGCCGTCGAGTGTGAGGTTGGCTCCGGTGAAGCCGGAGAAGTCGAACTGGTCCTGACCAACGCTGCCACGGATGGCCGCAGCAGGATTCAGACAGTGGATGACCAGGACGGCAGGAAGGATAAACGATGCAACCGTCATGGGATTCATGACTGTTAACATCTCTGCAGAAATGAAACAACACGGAGATGCTCTCACGTTGGACTGAAGAAACAACGCCAAACGATGCACTGCAGTCCTTGGTTGCTATACATCGCTGTCTGAAATAATTGATTAGTTTCTTGTAGTCAAAGAAGAGAGTATAATATCTCTGTTCCTGCACGTTTCTTTACCGGTCGTCGGTCAATGAAGACGATATGATCAAGAAATTTCCACAGATTGTCAGACAAAGACGTAAGCTGTCTTTATTCCTATTTTAAGAGTAGCAACAAAATGAAACGGAGACAGCAGCTGCACAACACGAATGACCAAGACGAGAACAAGTGTGCCTCTGAAGTCCATGAGAAAAATATCAGCAGATGCTCCTAGCAAGTCAGTCAAAAGATGACGCTGTCAAATCGTAACAAATGATGATTTGATGGCTACCTCATGCTTATTATCCACTAAAAGGACTGGTTGATTGAGTTTCCGTTGTGTTGATTATAGCTCCGAAATTCACAAGAAAAATATTCAGACAGCACATACCTAAGCTAGTTCCGGTCTTATCCATTTCAGCCCTCCCCTTTCATTTCCCACGACCAGCCTAAAATTTCTAGTCAAATCAAATGCCGTGTTCAACTTCTGTTGCCTGTTTTGTCTAACGTCATTTTCACCTAACCACGTTGTCTGCAGGGCAGCAGTGTTCCCTTTTCCGTGTTCAGACTTCAGACACTAGGAAAATGGTCCAGCAGTCTTCATTATAATCTTCTAGATATATATTCTGTTTCCACGTATTTTGAGAAAGAGACAAGTTTTTTTGTCTTTTTGTCCAAAATAGTGGCTAGTAGTCTTGAAAAACTATGTATTGGTGGTTTAAGGGTATTTTTGTAATTGCACTCTAAAATTAATGGATTATATATTTTTTCATAAAATCTGTTTTTATGTGACGAACCATAACCTTATTGCAAGAATAATATTGAACATGTCAATTATTAATTATATTTTATATTTATATTATTATTAAAATAAAAAGTAATCATCGTAAGTTTATCACTTTGACGATATTACCCTCCATATGGTAAAATATTGGCCATTAGTTGTTGATTCTCGACACTAAATCTACACTGTTGGATGAAACTACTGACCGTATTGTAGACCGAAAAACTTCTTGAAAACATACGAAGCTAGAGCCATTGAAGGAAAGCTCTTCTTAGGAAACCAAAATACAAATGTTCAATTACATATTTCGTAGGATTTGTATAATTCTCTGTATTAGAGAAACAACATCTTCAACAATGTATTAGAGTTATTCCTTGCATCGAAAATAAAAAAGGAACAGAGCTAAAGGAAAAGTGGGTTCTGATCTAATGGAACAGCAATGTGGCAAGTCAGTCCAGGTCATTCTACTCCTGAAAGGCTGGACATGGTGGTCATGGTTGCCATAGACGAGGGGTAAGACATGATGTACGAATCAAATCCTTGGCTCTGCATAAAGGCAAGCGATTGGAAGCTTTCTTGTGTTGGCACCAGCTCCGGCAATGGCATGTCTCCGTTCAGGTACTTCACGACTTGCCGCATGCTAGGCCTTGCACCGGCAAGGGGATGAGCGCACAGCAATCCCAGCTTGAGCACTAGGAACACCTCATCAACATTATGGTAGCTTCCACGCAGCCTCGCATCAACCGCCTCAGTTAACGATCCAGCGTTCCAATGCCCAACAACCCAGTCAACCAACAGGAGCTGGTCACCGTTGGAGTCTTGCTTGATGGGCCGTTGCCCGCAAGTGACTTCAAGAACGAAAATGCCGAAGGCGAAGACGTCGGTCAGAGGGGTCGCTTTGCTGGTGCGGCCAAGCTCGGGAGCCAGGTACCCGATCGTGCCGACGACGTGAGTGGTGTGCGCGTCGGCACCATGGTCGTAGAGTCTTGCCAGACCGAAGTCACCTAGCCGGCCATTCATCTCGCTGTCGAGCAGCACGTTGCTCGCCTTGACGTCGCGGTGGATAATCACCTTCTCCCACTCCTCGTGCAGGTAGAGTAAACCTGATGCTATCCCCTTTATGATCTGAAACCTCTGGGTCCAACCCAGAGCTGTTGGCGCGTCGTCACAATCATCACCGTACAAGTGCTTATCGAGGCTGCCGTTGGACATGTACTCGTACACCAACAGCAGCTCGCCTTTCCGTCTGCAGTAACCGAGCAATTGCACGAGGTTACGGTGCTGCAGCCGGCCAATGCTCACGACCTCTGCGATGAACTCCTTCATGCCCTGCTTTGAGTCGTGCGATACTCTCTTGACCGCAACCTCCGATTTGGACGCCGGAAGCACTCCCTTGTACACCCTGCCGAACCCTCCAACTCCGAGCAGGTTCTTGCTCTTGAACCCGCCGGTGGCGTGGAACAAGTCCTTGTACGAGAACCGGTGCGGCCCGAACTCCACCTCCCAATCCTCCCGCAGCTCGGCGTACCGGAACCGCCGCCGCACCGCCAGAGCGGCGACGGCGGCCACGCACAGTATGAGCGCCGCAGTTGCGATCGGCGGGACGATTTCTGCCAATTTGGGACGGGGGCGTTTGGGGCCGAAGCGTGGCAGCTTGGGCAGCTTGCCGGTGTCGATGGGTGGAGCCGGTCCCGTCCATGGCGAAGCTCCAGCCCAGAACGTAGTGCCGCGAGTTGAACGAGCCCGTCGCCGACGAGAAGCCCACGAACGCCACGTCGGCGAGGACCGTGGAGAGGTCGTAGGGCGTGGACAGGAGTGGCTTGGTGGGTTTGGCCATTTTCACGGGAGCCATGGTCACGTTGACCCGTCTGGCCTCGCCGGAATATTCCACCCACACCTGCATCGCCTCGCCGCTGGCCAGCGTGAGGTTGCGGAACACGCCGCCGCCGCCGTCGTCGTCGTAGTAGCCGGCGCTGGTGGAGTCCACGGACGTGAGGCTGTTGACGTCGACGCCGACGTGGTTGCCGTCGATGTCGCGGAACTCGTTGTTCTGGTCGGTGTCGAGCTCCACGCCGAAGAGGTGGTCAGCGGCGGCGCCATCGGTCGTGCCGTTGACGAAGCCGATGAACTGGCTCGGGAACGTGGAGGAGAGGTCGTAGCTGCCGGGCGCGACGAAGAGGACGATGCCGTGGCCGCAGGCGTCGGCGTCCGGGCACAGGACGCCGAACACGAAGCACGCCGAGAAGGACCGCGCCGCCGCCGCCGCCGCGCCGTTGCGGAACCGGAACGGAACCGGGTGCAGGGCGTGCGCCTTCTGACGAAGCGTGCCGTTGGTGAGTTCCAGCAGGCCGGCCGGTGTGACCGCGGCGGCGCCGTCGAGGGTGAGGTTGGCGCCCGCGAAGCCGGAGTAGAGGAAGCGCTCGTCGGCGGCGGAAACGTTCACGGCGGCGAGGAAGGAGCACAGCAAGCAGGCGATGTGTGATACTAGCCTCTTGCGACTGTAGTAAGGCAACGACGGCATAGCTTCCAGGCGTGTCAACATGTGAAAGCTTTGCAGAAATGCAACGGAAGAGATGTACAAATTTCTCAGGCGCATAGGTCCGGCCTGGCTGTATCTGGGTCTTGGTTTGGTGAGTGACTTGACTGCTCTGTGCTCAGTCTACAGAGCAGGTGGGCGGGTTGTGGGTCTTTGGTTAGTTTTTATTTTATTATTTTAGAAAAAACACTGTGGTGTCTTTGGGTCAGGTAGAGTCTGTACTCAGAGGGAAATCTCGTGTAATGGCTGATGGCTCTATTTGGCGTTGAAGCGTGTTGAGGATTCCGGCGGGGACAATTGTTTATCTCAACACTTATTGAAACAAGAAGCAAGC
>JAUNZO010001154.1:0-36510 GCA_031894775.1 Chloris gayana | reverse complement strand
GCCGAAGGGAAGTCACAATCAGAGGGCATAAAGTCTCGAATCAGTGCACGCGACACAAATGACAAATCCCTGCCGATTTATGTATCTTTTGCACGCGACACAAATGAGATTGAGGATAGAAGCCCACTCCCAAATAATCATACCCCTCTCTCCATCTTCCCCCAAAAAAAAAAAAAACTATGAGCCCACAGAATTGTACCATCAAGCTTTTAACAGCCTATATTCACATGTTAGCTTTTCAAAATGTCTAGCTGATAAAACGTGTTCTCACTAAAAGAATTTTCTGATAATCTTTGTGCTGGACTTTGGAACACGTGCTTGAACTTACTGGTCCATGGGGACGGATGTGTGCTGTCAAAGGACGGAAGATCAGAAACTGTGTGCATTTAACTAGAGTTCACAATGGTCACAAATTCAAATTTATTTTTGAAATTTGATTTTTTAAAAAATAGATAGTTTCTGGATATTCAAGGAGTTATTTAAAATATCTAAAAGTTCCCTAAAATCATGAGATTCCTCCTAAAATTTTTGTTTTCAAGTCTCTGGAACTCAAATATAATTTTTTTGGTACACTTCTATGGACCAAAATATAGTTTTAGTTTAAATTGGAATGGACTATAAATTTAAAAGAGAGAGAGGAGGCTTGGTTTTGTCTCCCCTCCAAGCAACATAGGGAAAAACTTGTCTATCCGTTCTAGCTAAGAGATAGGGCAAAAACTCATCCAGGGTGAGGTTGGCGCCCGCGAAGCCGGAGCAGTGGAAGTGCTCGTCGATGGCGGCGGCGGCGAGGAAGGAGCACAACAAGCAGGCGATGTGTGGTACTAGCTTCTTGTGACTGTAGTAAGGCAACGACGGCATAGCTTTCAGGCGTGTCAACATGTGAAAGCCTCGCAGAAATGCAACGGAAGAGATGTACAAATTTCTCAGGCGCATAGGTAACGACGGCATAGCTTTCAGGCCCACTGAATTTTACCATCAAGCTTTTAACAGTCTCTTTTCAGGTGTTAGCTTTTCACAACCTCTAGTCTAGATGATAAAACGTGTTCTCAGTATTACAATTTCTTATAATCTTTGCGCTGGAGTTGGGAACACGTATTTGAAAAGGATCAGAAACCGTGTGCATTTACCTATAGAAGTATACAACCAGCTGCTGCACCGGAAAAGCTCCCGGATAAAGAAACCAACGATTGACTAGGTCATGCTTGAGTATTACTTTTGGCTGTCCAAGATAAGATAATTAACCACAGAGGTCGCCGTCAAGTCTGCTGACATGTCAACGTTTCTCATTGGATATCCCTTTTCCGGCTGGCACCATGGAATTTCCATTCCATTCCATGGTTATATGCCTATGGTGCACTACGCCTAACTCATTTGAAAATATACCCACAAGGCCAGTCGATCTATTTAAGAGAGAGGACCTCCAAGCTTGGCTGAAGCTGAGTTTCCACCTACGTACATTGTGTTTTACACTACTACAGTAGTACAACCGGTGTCCAGTGATGTTCTACGAGAGCTCAGCGTGGGCTATTCTCTTCCTGCTCCCGCTCGCCATCGCCGCCACCGATGAGGAGTTTGTGTTCAACGGGTTCAAGGACACTGCAAGCTTGGCCATGGATGGTTCGGCTGCAGTACTGCCGAATGGCATCCTTAGCCTTTCCCCCACAAACAGCGCCTCGCTTGACATGTATTACTCCCACGCTTTCTATTCTTCTCCCTTCCAAATGCGTAACCTCAGTGATGGCTCCATATTCTCCTTCTCTGCCAACTTTGCATTTGTTATGGTTCCTCAGTATCAATTGCCTTACAGAAAAGGTGATAAACCATTCATGCATGGTATGAGTGTCGGAGATGGAATCGCCTTTGTCTTGGTCCCATACACCAACTTCAGCACCCAACCAGCTTATGACAGCGGTTCATTTGGTTTTCTCGGCCCCTATGACAACGGCAATTCGTCAAACCGCTTCCTCTGCATTGAGCTTGACACCACTTACAACGAAGAGTTCGATGACATAGATGACAACCATGTCGGCATCGACGTCAACAGCATGAAGTCCTTGCGGTCCTCTCCGACCGGATATTACACGGACGAGCCGTTCTCCGATTTGCACTCGCTGCGGCTGAACAGTGGGAAGGAGATGCAAGTATGGATAAACTACGACCATGGGCTCATGCAGCTCAACGTCAGTCTGGCTCCGATCCACATGTCTAAGCCCAAGCACCCACTGCTAGCTCACAACATTGATCTTTCACAAGTGTTCCTGGATCACATGTACGTTGGCTTCTCATCGTCCTCATGGGATATTCATGGTTGTTTCATCCTAGGATCTAGCTTTAAGGTGAAGGGAACAGATGCATCACTTGACTACTCCAAGTTGCCGAAAGTAAATGTAACTCAAATTTTTGGCTCCACAGTATCAGCATCCCACTCGGTGATTATTACTACACAACTTATAGTCGCTTTATCCGTTCTTTTTGGTTCAGCTGTTACATTTGTTCTACTTCTAGCTATCATCCTAGCGGTAAGAAGATGCTACATGTACCGCGAGATTCGCGAGGACTGGGAGCTTGAGTTCGGGCCCCATCGTTTCTCCTACAAGGACCTATTCCATGCTACTGATGGCTTTAAAGACAAGTTATTGCTCGGAGCAGGAGGATTTGGCAAGGTGTACAAAGGAGTGCTTCCATCAACAAAGTTGGAGGTTGCAGTGAAAGTCATGTCACATGATTCAAAGCAAGGGATGAAAGAGTTCATCGCGGAGATTGTAAGTATGGGACGCCTTCGGCATCGCAACCTTGTCCAATTACTAGGTTATTGTCGCCGGAAAGGAGAATTGTTTCTAGTGTATGAGTACATGCCGAATGGAAGCCTCGATAAACACTTGTATGACCTGAAGAAGCCCCCTTTGGATTGGGCTTGTAGGTTTGCGATCGTTAAGGGTGTTGCATCAGGTCTCCTATATCTGCATGAGGAATGGGAGCAGGTTGTCATACACCGGGATGTCAAGGCAAGCAATGTGCTTCTAGATGAAGAGATGAATGGAAAGCTAGGCGACTTTGGCCTAGCTAGGTTGCACGACCATGGAGTCGAGGCACACACAACGTGTGTTGCTGGAACAAGAGGCTATATTTCACCCGAATTAGCAAGGTATGGAAAGGCTACTAAAGCAACAGATGTCTTTGCATTCGGAGCGTTCATCCTTGAGGTCGTTTGTGGCAAGCGACCAATTGCAGTGGATTCTCTCGGAGAACCTATAGTCTTGGTTGATTTTGTTCTTAGATTATGGCAGAACGATTTGTTAGTTTGCAGTATTGATCCTAGATTGGGTGGAGAATACGTGGAGGAGGAGGCAAAGCTGGTGCTGAAGCTTGGGCTTCTTTGTGCACACCCATCTCCTGTCAGCAGGCCAATCATGAGGCTTATCATGCAGTATCTATGTGAAGACATTCCAGTTCCGGAGATGCCCGATGTTTATCTGAATATCCGGAGCATAAACGAGTTACAAGTCGAAGGTCACTTCAATGAAGAAGAGAATGTACAGTGTCCATCCGTGCAGATGAGCATAACTAGTCTCTCACGAGGAAGGTGAAACTCTCAACGATATGTACATGTGATTGTTCAGGAGGTATAATTGTATCCGCTCTGCTGGAGCAGGGCCAGCAAACATTAAGGACGAAGATGACAATGAAATTGCCGATTTCCCCTGTGATCTACAAACGTTGTTACTGTTATACTAGACTCTCAAGAAGTTATTGTTTCATTTCCAGTATTTTCTATGTTTGTGGTGAGCCGAGGCGCCGAGGCGCCGCTGGAGCCGCAAAGTGGCCGACCGCGGTGGGTGGACTAGGAGGCGGGAGTGTCATCCCTAGAGAATTTAGCAATGACGGCTGCGGGTGCAGACGGTGCGGCAAGGCACCTTCGACCATCAGTGGTGATTGTGGGAGTGGGAGAAGGCAACACGGTGGCAGGTTGAAGACAACACTGCGCGGTAGGTACCGAACACCAAGCGCATGGTGTTGAAGGGGTCCCGTGCGTGGCAGCCATATAGATAGACCGTGCTACCCATAGCTTAAGGATAGCGTGGCCCAACAAGCCTTGAAAGTGCCCATTGTTTTATTTCTTAGAAAATTAATTCTATTTTATTTTATTTAGTTCTTTTTAATTATTACTTCACGTACATCTCGTTATTTGAAAAACCGCATTCCTTAATTTTTTACTACTGGAACAATAGGATTACACTATTGGAACAATATATTTACACTACTAGAACAATAGACTGTCATTGTTGGGAAAACATATCCTATTATTTGAATGATTGAAAAAATCACATTTAAAATTGTCAAACATTGCAGAAAAAATAGTTTTAATTATTGGAACTACTAGAGCAATTGATTATATTTACTAGAACAATTGATTGTAACTATCGAACAATCCATTTTTAACACTGGCACAATTCGAATTCAAAAATTAAAAAGCTGAAAATTCAGATTATGTGGGTTTAATGCATTAATTCTAAAGAATATTGTGGTTCAAACGGAATCAAAAATAGAATTACCATTTGAGAGAAAAATCAATTTAAAATCCCACAATCAACTCAAATGCTACCAAATAATCAGCTTGCACGACATGTTGATCCCTTCTCCATCCCCACCTGTCCGCGCACGATTGTAAAAGCATGCTACCCGGTGTAGCGAGTTACCCGGGTAGCGCGCTACATATTAGTAGAATTAGGCAGATCGCACAATCATTGGAAGTGGAAGCGGAATAGTTTGCTCATTTGTTTTATCATTAGATGGAAAGTCATCGATAATTAAAGTTTATTTACTTTGTCATTATCACGTAATTGTGATGCAAAATAATGAAAGTTTCATGTGTTGAAATGAACCTAAGTAAAAAAATCGGAATTATAATACAAAAGAATGAAAATTTTGTGTGCTGAAAATTAGCGACACACTCAATACATGTTGGTAACCTCAGCAATCTGGTTCCCAATCACCGGTCCTTGCATGAACAAATGCAACACAGACCAATCAGGCTACCAAACATGCAGGCTTGTACCTTAGGCCTGTATACAATATTCAGTCAGGTCCAACCCTATGCAGGCTACGAAACACACCCATAGTGTTCCTGCCCATGCACGGTGGTGCAGTACAAAGAGCCTGCGATAACCATGAGCCGTGAAGTGGAACCGACCCAGGCACATGGGCCTTTTAGGTAGAATTGGGCTAGTTTAGCTATATTCAAACAATGACCTAACAATGGGACTCTCTATATATAGCTCGCGCTACCCCTAGCTTCGGGCCAGCGCACTTTATTTTCGTGCGCGAGAGATGAATGGTCGTAGGCTCGTGTCACATGCAGGCTGGGATGTCATGCGGGTCAGCACTCAGTGCCAGTAGGAAACGTAAGCAGACAGGTGGATGGAGTGGAGAGCTCAATGGATGTGGTGTCCCGATGAACGAAAATTGTAATTCCGTTTGAACCATGATGTTATTAATTAAGAATTAATGCAACAAAACAAGATCTCACATAAATATATTTGAAAAACAATATTTTTCTTTTTTTCTATGCTATCATTTGTTGCATCTGTGTAACGGTATTGTTCTATCTATGTAATGATATTGTTCTAAGTATTAGCAAACATTGTTCTACCAGCGTACTACCGTTGTTATACCCGTGCAATATCATTGTTCCGCACATGTACTAGCATTGTTTTAGTTGCACTGTGCTATTGTTCTACCTATACATCATCATTGTTCTGCATTACTATTGTTCTCCCACCATTTTGAAAAAGATATTAATTATGTCTGTGCAAATATGTGTAAGATGTTTATCCTGCAGAATTCCTAATGTCTCCTAGCATATTTTGCCCAAAAAAAAGAGTAAAATGCGTGAATGGCCACTATATTTGTTGGTTTGTTTCAATTTGGCCATCATAATTAGAAAAGTGTAAGTCGTGACTATCAAAGTTGCTCAAGTGAGTCGGTATGGTCATTAGCTTTCCAGCAACACGTATTCGGGTGACATAACATGTATACTTATAAGTTGGTCCATCTTATTTAATTTATTTAAGAGTAAAGTCAATGGCCGATCCTTAACTTATCCGGTTGTGTCATTTACATCCTGATACTTCTAAATTGCACTTCGACTCCCTAAACTTAGCTCGGGTGTCATATAGGTACCTATACTCTCTAGATGCAAATATCACTCCATCAAACTTAGGCTTGAATGACATTTAAGTCATATACACTTTATTCTAATTAAAGTAGTGGCTAAGTGAAGTGCAGGCCGTTTAGATAACTTGTGATGCTGAAAAAAATTCATTCTACTTCATAGACTAAATTAGAAAGCGTTTGTCAGCTACCATCCAACCCTATAGTATGAGATTGCTCCGGTATTGGTGAGCCTAGCTAAAGTTGCAAGGAGTTATATTTGTGCTCAGACAATGTGCAATTACTCGTATAAAATTAGTCGAAATTGTTTCATGAATTAGCAGGTTTGAGGTATGCTAAGCAATTAGAGCTCAAGTGGGCTATATTGTTGCCACCAATAGCACACGACTTCTCCTATCTTGTCCATAGAATAAGGAAAATGGTTTAAATATTAATGCATCTTCTATAAACTAACTAATAACGATTAGAGAATTATGAGACAATGGGATAAATGAGATAATATTACAACGGGTGTCTACATTGAATTTTCCAAGAGTGCATTTTGTCCACGTTAGAGCATGAGTCATTAGCCAAACATATGCCACATCGCTCGCATACATATTCCTAAGGAGATGATGACCGTATCGACTCAGTTGAGCAACCTTGATGGCCACAATTTACACTTTTCTAAGTACAATGGCCAAATTGAGACAACCCAACAAGTACAGTTGTCATTCATGCAATTTACTCAAAAAAAAATATATAGCTGGTAACAATTTTCCTACAATTTCACGTGTGAATAAAGAATATTCGTGATGGTACCCACTCCAACTCCCCGCGCGGAAAGATGAACGCAGCAGCTGGAGCTCTCCTGCTCGCGTGCTTGGAAAAAGTCAATAAGTGGGCCGTGCCCACGTTGCCATTAGCAGGCCATGGGCCGTCCTACGCGTCGCTCGCGGTAGCGTGATGTACAGATAGGAGGCCCCCTAACAATTAAGGAGCGCTGTGGTTGAACCTTGAAAGAGTACTAAGTTTTATCAGTGAGACTGTGTAACTACTACAGCCAATCTGGTTTCTTATACGACATATAATTAAGTATATGGAGAGTGTATCATTCTTAATTCTCAGATTGCAAATCTATCACTTCTTTTTGTCGGCTCCCTATATATGCAACCAAGGTTTGGCATCTCATAATAAGAGAAGCGTGGGATAGTTGCCGTGCCAAGCTTATTCTTATATGCACGCGTTCGGTTTGAATAGTCCCAGTTACGGTCAACGAAGAGATGTTCAGTCTGCAGATCATAACAAGTCGATGTTCGAAACAAGCTGTCTGATAAATGAAATCATTAATTGACTGGTCAAAAGGAAGAGATGCTGATGGATCATTAAAAAAGTTATCAACAAGAAAAGTCCCGTTCAAGTCTGCACTGTGACACAATCGTGTTGACGTCGCCGCGGAAGCTCTCCATAATACAGGGAGACCGGGAAACTTTTTCTCGGAACAAGCAATTTCTATTTCATGGTTACGGTACACTACACTCAACAAATAATTTCATAAGAAATCGTAAGTACCCCACGCGCATGGTATTTAAGAGATACGATGTTAAGCTAAGCTTTCTCCAGCATAGTTACTAGCAGTGTCCAATGTTCCACAAGAACACTACCTGTGCTATTCTCTTCCTTTTCCCTCTCATCTTCGCTGCTGATGATGAGTTCCTATTCAACGGGTTCAATGGCACCACAAGCTGGGTAGTGGACGGTTCAGCTGTGATACTACCAAATGGCATTCTCAGCTTAGCCCCCACAAACAGCGCCTCCATGGTCTACTCCCAAAGCCACGCCTTCTATCCTTCTCCCTTCCATATGCGCAACCTCACTGACGGTTCCCTATTCTCATTCTCCGCTACCTTCATCTTTGCTATGCTTCCTTCCAATCCATCTCCATTCAGATATAGTACCGGAGATGGAATTGCCTTTGTCATCGCCCCAAACACCAGCTTTTTCAAAACCGTTCCAACTACTGATGTTGCGCTCAGTCATTTTGGTCCCAATGACTTTGATGGTCTGTTCCGTGTTCTTAGTCTCAATAATTATGCTGGTGCGTTCGGCCTTGGCTCCATTGACAATGGAAATTCATCAAACCACCTCCTCTGCATTGAGCTAGATACCACTTACAACAACAAGTACGATGACATAGATGATAACCATGTTGGCATCAACGTCAACAGCATGAAGTCTTCATGGTCCTCTCCAGCAGGTTACTACACCGATGAGCCGTTCTCCAATTTGCACCCAGTACGGCTGTCCAGCGGACAAAAGATGCAATTATGGATAGACTACAACCATGAACTCATGCAGCTCAACGTCAGTGTAGCTCCAATCCATATGCCCCAGCCCAAGCACCCACTGTTAGCTCAAAATGTCAATCTTTCACAAGTATTCCTGGATCATATGTATGTGGGTTTCTCATCATCGTCGTGGGATAATCAAGGTTATTTCATCCTTGGCTGCAGCTTCAAGGTAAATGGAAAAGCCGTATCACTTGACTATTCCAAACTTCCAAAAGTAAACACAACCCAGTTTAGTTCCTTCGGAGGAGTGGGTTTTAGAAAGGTGATGGTGGGACGCCTTGTCACTACAGTTGCTGTTGTTGGTTCAGGTGGGATGTTCGTTCTACTTGTGGTTATCAACCTAGCTGTGAGAAGATACTGCAAGTATAGAGAGGTCCTTGAGGGCTGGGAGCTCGAGTTTGGGCCCCATAGATTCTCATACAAGGATCTATTCCATGCTACCGATGGCTTTAAGGATAAACAATTGCTTGGAGAAGGAGGGTTTGGTAAGGTATACAAAGGAGTGCTTCCATCATCAAGGTTAGAGGTTGCAGTGAAGGTCATGTCCCATGATTCTAAGCAAGGGATGAAAGAGTTCATCGCAGAGGTTGTAAGTATGGGTCGCCTTCGACATCGCAACCTTGTCCAATTACTTGGGTATTGTCGTCGGAAAGGTGAATTGTTGCTAGTCTACGAGTACATGCCGAATGGAAGCCTTGATAAGCATTTGTACGGCCTGGAAAAGCCTTCATTGAATTGGGCTCATAGGTTTGAGATCATCAAGGGTGTCGCATCTGGTCTCCTTTATCTGCACGAGGAATGGGAGCAGGTTGTCATACACCGTGATGTCAAGGCAAGCAACGTGCTTCTCGACGAAGAGATGAATGGACAGCTAGGTGACTTTGGCCTAGCTAGGTTGCACGACCATGGGGTTGAGGCGCACACTACACGTGTAGCAGGAACTAGAGGCTACATCTCACCCGAATTAGCAAGGCTTGGAAAGGCCACGAAAGCAACTGATGTCTTTGCTTTTGGCGCATTCGTGCTAGAAGTTGCTTGTGGCAGGCGACCAATTGCAGTGAATTCACATGGTGAACCAATAGTATTGGTAGATTTTGTTCTCAAATGCTGGCAGGACGATTTGACTATTTGCATTATAGATCCTAGACTGAATGGAGAATATGTAGAGGAGGAAGCAGAGCTGGTGCTGAAGCTTGGGCTTCTCTGTTCACACCCATCTCCGGTCAGCAGGCCGAGCATGAGGCTGATCATGCAGTATCTATGTGGAGACATGCCGTTTCCGGAAATGCCTGATGTTTATCTGAATATTCGAAGCATCAACGAACTACAAGTTGAAGGAGGCTTCAGTGAAGAAGAAGATGTGAAGTGTCCATCAGTGCAGACCAGCATAACTAGTCTCTCAGGAGGAAGGTGAAACCTTCAATGATATGTGTAAGATATTATTCAGGAAGTTTAATTGCATCCATTGTGTTACAGGACAGGCAGCACATGTATCACAAAGGATGAAGATTACAATGAAATGGTTGATTTTGCTTGTGACATAGAATCTGCATCTTAGTCAATTATTAGATTGAAATTGAGCATGCTGAAATGTTATTACTGGTATATACTTGACTTTTCAAGAAGTTATTACTTCGATTCTAGTATCTTCTATGTTTGTGTGTTGTTAGTGAATACATCTTTGTCTCCATCCTTGCCCTGAATCAGTTGTACATTTGCTTCTACTTCAGCAGTCTAAATGGATTGCTAAGTTGCGAATTATGATGTTTAAACTGTTGTTAACAATACAACTTACGGAGCACTGCTCCCAAATCTGAATGCTACTGCAAACTGGAGCAACAAATCTAACTCCTACTAGAGTCCGAAGCTCCATCAGCTAAACAGTAATTAAAAATAGTTATATTCACCTTTAGGAGGCATGCGCCGTCGGCACTCGGCAGCGGCAGATGGATGGAGATGACGAGTCGGGGCCGCCGCAGCCGGCACCGGAGTTAGAGCGATAGGGTCCTGGAGAATGGTATCCAAAGGCCGCGCCGCCGCCTCCACGGTCCCTCGTCGAGTTGACCCATAGCCGGAGCATGCGGTGAGCCCGGCGGTAGGTGAGGCGGCGTGCGCGGTGTTGCGGCGACGCAGAGGAGGCGAGATAGCAGCGACGAGCCGTGGAGCGGAACCGGCCCAGGCACATAAACGCTGTGGGAATAGTAGTTGGGCCTTTTTGGGAGAATTGAGCCGTGAAGCGGAACCGGCCCAGGCACATCAAACTATGACCCAGCAAATAGAGGACAAAATGCAGAGCCTTATCTTAATGAAAGTATTTATTTTTCGTATTATCTTAGTCAAAGTTTAGATAGTTGGGCCACCGATCAGTTTTCTACCTTACAAAAAGCTTAGTACTATGGCTGGCTACACACACAAGTAAACATGTTACTAATGAATGACACAGATTGAGTACAAGGAATCCTCTCACATGCAGGAACGTGTTTCTAGATTCCGATGCATGTGAAATAATGTGTATTTGGCAGAAATGTCGAGAGATGCTACGCCATGAAGCATTTGTTTAGCTGGTGCATTTGGGCCTTTCTTTAAGAACCTCGAATGAAGATTAAGAACTCCATTCCATATAGAAATTATCACCCTGATTATTTGGGTTTTTCAATCAAGAAGATCCCATTCCATATAGAAATCATCACCCTGTGCACAAATAGTACAATATGATACAGGGGCTAGATTTCCCATTCGCTTGATGAAAAGATTTTTCTTCATCGAGTGGCACTTCCAGTGAAACTGACCGCTAGACTGGGCGTCAACGGGCAGCCATCAAATCATAAATACGCTCCAAGAGACTGACGGCACATCTGATCTATGCTACTCACGGCATCCAGAAGCATGGAAGTTGTTCGTCGCCATTTAATTGGTCAATAAGAAAGGACCTCTCGCTTCCAGTGACATTCCAAACAGTAACAGCTGTAACTTCTTTATTTTTTTTACAATGTTTTGCTATATTCGCAGTCACTGTACCAACCATTTACGCCACGCCGCCCAAGACACGGTAAGTATTGTTAGGTGATTAAGGCAGCCACGAAGAGACACGGGCGAACAGGACAGCTATCTCAGGCATCAGGGAATTTGTAGGTATCTGAAATGCAGTCAAACTCAATCATGCGCAAACGAACAAGCAAAACGCCATCAAATATTTGTACATATATTTACTATAGAGAGTAGCACCATCAAATTTTTGTACATATATATGTACCATTTCCACTGAAGTGAAAGACGGATCCGAAACTCCTGTAGTATAGCGTGTCTAGCTCGTGCCGTGTGACGACCTACTGATGCACGGATGAGTCGGCCTCGCCCATCAGCCTGTGCCAAAATTATTGCGCTCTGCATGAGGCACGTGTCTGAATATGATCCAATGCAATTCACAACGTAAAACGTACTCACAAATATGCACGGTCAAGAGCGGACGGCTGCTGGCTGTAATCAAGGATACAAGACCGGATACATGCAGAAAGTCTAAAGATAATATCCGTAGATCAATTCTCCAAATCCCGCAGATTGTCGCGTCTACTAACCGTGCATGGCGATTAATTAATTAAACTGGCTGTGGAGTCTGCAGTTCAAACTTGGCTTCCTACAGGTCTATCAAGACATGGCAGTACGTCTTGTTTATATATACTGCCTACCACATCAATCGCGATCCAAAGGATCAATAGTGTAGTCCAACATAAGCAATCAGCAGTATTCCATAGGACGTTTTGATGACTTGGAGTGGACCAATAATATTTTATGTAATATTAGGTTAAGATACGACAAACGCCTGACTCAGATATAAACGAAAACAAAAGATTATTTTCAGTTGGTATGTGATATCCCATACATAAGGCTCCGTCCGAGCTTTGACAACAGAGCAAAAGAATTCTCTCGCAAGAAGGAAACCTGGTGTTGCTTTTTTCTGCCGTATGAACATCCAAATGAGGGGACTCATTTCTTCAGACCGAAACAGTGATACGATTTTCTCATGGAATTTAAAACTGCTTGGCACGTACACACATCTAAAATACGAAGCGCCGTAAAACTGGTGTGGCCGCAGCCAGCTGATCCGTATCACGTGGCCTTATTCTTATTCTTATATATATACGTCATCTCTTGCTCTCTTAAGTGTAACTTCAACTACCCGATGAGACAAAAGGCAAAAAGCCAAAACCAGCGAGACGAAACAAAGACAATTCTTGGCATCTATGATTTGCATCTTATATTTGGTGACAGTTGAGAGAACAGAGAAGGACCCCATGTGTTGAAAAAAATGTGTTAAACGACACACGACCAACGACTCCGAATTCAAATAGGGCCGCTAGACTAGTTTTCGGTCATCTCTATCTACTACTTGTGGCTTATTACAATTGTTCTGGTTGACCAACAGATAATCAATTTAAAAAATAGCATAATCGACAGCGAGATTAATTAGAAATGAACCTAAACCACAGAATACAATACAGCCTAGATGAATAGTTTTTTTTTCTTTTGAGGATAGGATGAATGTGTGGTAACTCGCATCTTTCGTTGAGATCTTCCAGTAGCCCAGACACGATAGAGCGGCATCTTTCTGGGTCCTTCTTTCTCTTGTTCGTTAGCATCTACCTCTTCCAGGCTTCTTGCCAGTGGCAGCTGGCAACGAGCACTCGGAAGACTCCTTGAGTTCACGGTCAACAGGACCACATCAAAGGCCACATCAACAGACAGCGCTATGGTTCACAGAGGCTCCCAATGGTACGGAAGGGAGTACATGGAAATGTATCATATACGAAGAGGCACTTTTATATACACTACTGGTACTGAAAAAAACTTATTCTCTATTTGGCATGGATGGTGACGATGATGTGGCACGTGGTTGCATATGAGGTACTATATGCTATGGTTGTATCTATATGTCCTAAATTATACTCCCTCCGGTCAGAAAATGTTAATTTGTACAAGATTAGCAGTGCAAATTTGTACTATACCTCAGTCCGGTCGGAACGTAAACAGTTTCCAACTGGATGGAGCGCTCTTTTTGCCATGGATGATGATGGTGTTGTTAATATGGGAAGAAAAATATCATAATGAAGTACTGTATGCCTTACCGGTAACCACATCAGTAATTCAAATGGTACTGTTTGAATTCTTTTTAGACCTAGATTACAGCGGAATGCCTCGGGACAATTCTAGCGGTAACTGTTGCATTTTACTCTATATACTAGCTAGAGTTTTTCAAGGTATCACTGTGGCTCGTCATTAGAAAGAACAAAATAGGGTTGCCAAACCTGAAAATTGTAGCAACGTAAATGGATCGGCTAGGTGCCACGAATCTCATCGAGATCAATTTCATACGTCTGGACTCTTTTTATTTAAGATAATAGAAACAACTTGCATCATCTCCGGCCTCTGCAATACGTCTAGACTCTTGTCACAGGATTATCATCAATGAGGCATACATTTTGCAGGATAGAGTTCTCATTGGACAGATGAAATAGTTTTTTTTTCTGTCTGAAAGGAGCATCTAACCCAAAGTTGTCACCGTCCTAGTGGGGTCTCATGTGAGACTGACTGTACACATCTTTACTCCTCTGATTGCAGAAGCAGATAGAGAAAGCGGTGGTCCTCTCAATTTCAGCGGTCAATAAGGGAACCACACTTCCAATCACATAGTATCTACAAAATAGTATCTGTATTTTTTGAAAATTTTCTGCTCCAAAATATAATGTCCATTAGTTGTAAGGTAGTTTAGTAAATACATTAAGAATTAACTAGAAAATTTTATTTATTTGCACGAATATTATCATTTTTTGAACCACTTCTCAACGGCCCAAATGCCAAAATGTTATGAATACTTATAGATTCCAATCACAAAATCTGGATGTACATTTTAAAAATTAGATAATTGTTATAAATATATTGTTTTGATGTTATTACCCTCAATAAGGATCATGTTAATTTCTAAAATTAGATCTACACCGTTAACTAAAATAAGGATCATGTTGTAGAAAACTAATGCCTATTATTTTAGACTAGAAAACTTCCCCTTTTTTTCATGTCTAGTTGTGGTGTTCATGGTCACTGTAGCAGAGCCTCTATGCCATGCCATTCATGTCACGCTCAGTTGTGAAGCGAAGAAGGCTGCAACGAGAACCAGGAGAATAGGACACTTATACCTGAAAGCAGTCAGGGTCAATAATGCGCAAATGAACAAGCGAAACAACTTCATCAAATTTGTATCTATATATACCATATTCATTTCTTTGTCACGAAAAAAGGATTATAGAGTTTAACTCTAGTACCGTGTGACGACTACTGATGCACGGCATGAGTGAGTCTCATCTGTCTGTGTGCGAAAAGTATTTGCATGTGGCATGCCTGACAATTGTTCTCGAGAAAGCGTGTGTCTGAACACGATGCAATTCACGAGATGTTACGTAGTTACAATGTCATGAATAAGCAGCTTCCGACCGTACTGATAAGGATACAAGACCAGATGCAGAAAGTCTAAAGAGATTATATCCGCTGATCAGTTCTCAAATCTCATGGCTTGTCGCATCTTTTAAACCTGCATGGCCCGTGTAAACTAGCCGTAGAGTGCCGAGATCAAAATCCTCATAAATTGATCAAGATCATGACATGGCATGTCTTTCTCTCTTATTAGTCTTCTTTACGCTACATACTACATCAATGAAACCGCGATCGTAAGGATCGATCAGTATTGTCCAAAACGTCAAGGAATAAGTAATCTAGAGGAAGATATAGTTGATAGGAGGGAGCAAAAAAAAGATGTTACATAACCCGACAAAAGTAAAAATTCTAGTACGAATCATGTGATTGAAAGTTTCTAAACTTTTAGTTGATTGAAAAGGAGGAAAGATGTAATAGAAAAGATTGCGACATTTTCAGTTTGATATCTGGCTCAATCGGCCTTATTTTTGCTGCGTCATTTCTTTCTGTAAAGTTCAACTACCCCACGAAACACAGGCAGAAAGCCAGAAGCAACAATCCAGAACTAATCAAAAGACAGTTCTTAGGCTGTCATTTGCATCTTATATTCGGTGATAGTTCAGACAGGACAAGGACCCCATGTGTTAAACGAGACACTGCGAGTACGGCATCCACACCGGGGCCGCAAGTTGTCGGTCATCTCTCTACTTGTAGCCTACAAGTTGCTCTGGTTTTGACCAATCGCTGCAAATGAATAATAAGAAAATAGCGGAGTTGGCAGGGAGGATGGTAGGATTAACTGGATCTAAACGTCAGTAGTATACAATACGGGCCTAGCTAGTAGATGAATATCTGGTGAACTCTCACCTTTTGTTGAGTTGTCTCACCAGTCCAGACACGATGGAGCGGCATCTTCCGGTGTTCCTCCTTCTCCTCATCTTCTCCTTGAGCATCTACCTTCGAGCATCATCTGCAGAAGACAAGGAGCACTTTCTCTTGTCCGGCTTCGACGATGCCGGCAAGCTCATCCTCGACGGTGCGGCCACCGTCTCATCTGAAAGGATCCTTGAGCTGACGAACAACGGGGAGAACATCAAAGGCCACGCGTTCTACCCGACCCCGTTTCTGTTCAAGGAGTCGCCCAATGGCACGGCCAAGTCCTTCTCGGCCATGTTCGTCTTCGCAATCATCCCCGGCTACACCGACACCATCAGTACTGACGGCATGGCGTTCCTCGTCTCCCCGAAGAACAACTTGTCAGACGCGTCTCCAGCTCAGTACATGGGCTTCCTCGACAGCACCGCCATCGATCGCATCTTCGCTGTCGAGTTGGACACCGTGCAGAACTTGGAGCTGAAGGACATCGCGAGGAACCATGTCGGCATCGACATCGCGAGCAGGTTCTCCACGCCAGCCAACGCTGCCGGGTTCTACGACGGCGGCGAGGACGGTACGTTCAGTAACTTGACTCTTGATAGCGGCCGGGCCATGCAAGTTTGGGTCGAGTATGATGGGAAGACCAAAGAGGTCAAGGTCACTTTGGCTCCCATGGGAGTGAACAAACCATCCAAGCCTTTGCTCTCTACCATTTCCGACCTCTCCGATGTGCTCACCGAGGAAGCGTATGTGGGTTTCTCTGCCGCGACCGGACCCATCAAGTCGCGGCACTGTGTTCTCGCTTGGAGCTTCGCCACGAATGGGTCTGCTCAACCCATTGATTACTTGAAGGTGCCAAAGCTCACTTCTGATTCTGACCATGATAATCAGTCCAAGGTA
This sequence comes from Chloris gayana, assembly GCA_031894775.1. Classification (NCBI taxonomy): domain Eukaryota; kingdom Viridiplantae; phylum Streptophyta; class Magnoliopsida; order Poales; family Poaceae; genus Chloris; species Chloris gayana. The sequence continues at coordinate 19,768 of JAUNZO010001154.1, read as the reverse complement.
CTGAAGATCGCCTTGCCAGTAGCAGCTTCGGTGTTAATCTTGGCAATAGGAATAATTGCAGTAGTTTTCTTTATCCGGAGACACACATATGCTGAGTTGAGAGAAGATTGGGAGGTTGAGTTCGGACCGCAGCGGTTCTCGTACAAGGACTTGTTCCACGCTACCGACAGGTTCAAGAGCAAGAACATAATCGGCGTAGGCGGCTTCGGCAAGGTGTACAAAGGAGTGCTCCCAAAGTCCAAATCCCAAGTTGCCGTCAAGAAGGTGTCCCACAATTCAAGCCAGGGGATAAGGGAATTCATCTCCGAAGTTGTCAGCATCGGCCACCTGCGGCACCGCAACCTTGTGCGGTTACACGGTTACTGTCGGAGGAAAGGTGAGCTGTTTTTGGTGTATGACTTCATGTCCAATGGCAGCCTTGATAAGTACCTGTACGGCGAGGAGAACAAGCCTGTATTGGGATGGGACCAGAGGTTCCAGATCATCAAGGACGTGGCATCCGGGCTGTTCTACCTCCACGAGAAATGGGAGAAGGTTGTCATCCACCGGGACATCAAGGCAAGCAATGTGCTCCTCGACAGCGCGATGAACGCGCATTTGGGCGATTTCGGGCTGGCAAGGTTGTACGACCATGGCGCCGATCTGCAAACGACTCACGTGGTTGGCACCATGGGGTACATCGCCCCGGAGCTGGCCAGGTCAGGCAAGGCTTCTCCCTCACCGACGTCTTCGCCTTCGGCACGTTCCTGCTCGAGGTCACCTGCGGGCGGCGGCCGCTGTGCAACACCGTGCAGCACGGCCGGAAGCTGCTGGTTGACCGGGTGCTCGAGTACTGGCACAAAGGGGCGCTCATGGAGACGGTGGATCCCAAGATGCAGGGCGACTACAACCGCGACGAGGCGCGCCTGGTGCTCACACTTGGGCTCATGTGCTCGCACCCGTTCCCGGGCCCACGGCCCACCATGAGGCAGGTCATGCAGTACCTGGACGGCGACGCGCCGCTGCCGGAGCTCACGCCGGCGAACCTGAGCTTGCTGAGCATGATGCAGAGTGAAGGGTTGGCGTTCGACCAGTCCGCTCGGCAGTATCCGTGGTCGGGGATCAGCATGGCCACAATGACGGCAGACATAACGGAAGGAAGGTGATGATACATGCATGTGCTGTATTGTAAATAGGATCGGATCTAGCTCTCCCAGCAGATACATCAATCATACCAGTCTCATAGTCATAGGATTTTTTTTTCTTTCCATATTGATATGTATGTAGATTGAAAATGTCCATCAAGTGTTTTGACCAGGGAAGTACACCCAACATCCACGTGCATGACTAGTTCATTTTGTAAATTCTTGGAAAATATTATTACAGCATTTTCATTTGTAAGTTTCTCGGTACTCTGTTACAGATTTGCAGTAGTTTTCCAGCCATTGATTTATTTGAAAACTGGACACACTTCTCATGAACAGCTATGTCTAGAGAACTTAACCGTGGACGAAAAATCAAGGTGTGAAACCCTGACATGTCAAAGCCAGCAAAAGGAATTGAAAAGCAATAGTATACTCTAGTGGCTCCCCTGCGCCGAGAAATCCTTTCATATGGCAGATCAACGCCCAGCCCGGGGAAATAGTATCAGCTCGCTGCCGTCGGTGCTGCCCGGCGAAGGAGCAACGTGTGGAAGTAGAATCGTCTCCGCAGAAAAAGAGGCGGGCGCCTCCATTCCTGGTTCAGAGATCCAGCAATTGCTCGAATAGAGTATCCCACACCGATGACACAATCCTCAGCACAACTAGTTGACCATCTGCCTGCGCTCGGTTTTCGGCACCTCGCCGCACGTGAAGCTCAGCATCAAGCATATGGGATCTTCAAGTCAAACTTATGTGTCACTAAAATGAAATAACCAAAGTTCCAAAAGTCAACTTGCTTGTAAGAGTTTTATAGTGTCATATGGAAACGTAGAACGAAAATATATAATAGGACTGGAGTAATTTAAATACCCCCTTCAGCTAAGGGTGTAGTTATCACTTCGCATCGTTAATAAACTCGATATAAAATTACAAGTAGTGTCCCTGTAAAATAATGGCGAACAAAAATTTAAGTTAGGGTTGTGTATGTCAGCACTCGCCAAGTGATATCTGGTAATTTTGGGCAAGGAGGTAAAGAGAATAAAAAATAGTGTCTCGCCAAGTAGGATATAATATGTCATCCCAAAGATTAAGGACTTGGTATCATTGACTTGTAGATTAAAAAAGTACCGATTAATCAAATGGCTCTTCAAAGTGCTTAATGAGGATGGGACGTGGTAATGCTTGCTCAGAAGTAAATGTCTTCTGTCAAACACATTACCACAAGTCGGTATAAAGCAAACTGACTCCCATTTCTAGAGGGACCTCACCTTAATATCGAAGAAAGCTTCCTCCATGTGTATTTTAGGATGAAATAGATGGCTCACAAATAAGATTTTGGGAAGAAACATGGAGATCGAGTGGGCCATTTAGTCACTTATGTTGGGCAAGCATTGCAGAAATATATGATATTTCTTCATCAATAAAAAAGACTTTATTTTTATAGGCTATTTTCAGGGGATCGTATGAGTGCGGTATTAATTAGGTGCTACTAACCCATCAACCCGTGCATCCGCAAAGGCTAGAAAATAGAAATTACTTTTCAAAATTTTTATGGTTCAGAATCGACAACATAGGAACAGTGAGCATGAGAAGAAAACAATTGTAGACCCAAACCAACTTACCACTACGCTGCTAGTGTGACTTCTCTTTTTAGTTCAGCAGGCTGCTGAACAATATTTGTGACAACAATGCTCTCTTCTCACAGAGCCCCTGCAATGACTTGCTGCACCAGCCACCAAGGTGACGGACCTTTTGCCGACGTCGATTCTTTGACCCGAACACTTGGTTTTCAACCCTGCTATTGCTCAATTGTAGTTACATGTTGCGGATCAACTACGCCGAGTAAGAACTAAGGAAGAGCAGGGTTTCAACTCCCTTGGACTTTGAAAAAAAAAAAAAACTCGACCTGCCGGGGAAAGAAGCCACCCCGACGGCATTATATAAGGAGAAGAGCCTTCTCACGCAGGCCGAGAAAACCCCGAACCTTCCCCCAACCATACATAGGGACTCACTGGCCTTGTGAGCTGTGGCGCGAGTCTTTTACCTATGCTTTGATTGGGGAGAACGAGGGATTTTTTTGCACTGTGCGCTTACAACAGTACTGCGCGCTGCCACTGTGCCTTGCACTTCGCGTCGTTCCCGATGGAGCCAATCAACGGCACGACCAACGCCGTCCGTCGAGCTCGACACGGCAAGAGCAACGGCAATACAAGGCCTGGAAAAGGGCTACAGCCCATGGATCCTTTCCAAAATGAATAAAGATTGAAGTCCGGTGTTTAACAATTCGAGTTAAATTTTTCGGCCCAGTATCAGGCTTACTTCAAACAATGCTGGCATCGCCCGGCGTCCACATTAATCGTCAAGTCAAGAGTCCGGATTCCAATGGTTCCAAGCAAAGGTCACAAGTGAAGACGAGCTCGCGCTTAATGTCGGCTGAAATTGTAACGTTCCTATCCTATTATACCTTTTTGGCCATTTGTCGAAAATGTTGGCTGATTCTGTGAAGTCATTCTTTGAGATGAACGAAGGGGCTAGGAGCAAAGAAGTAGTTTCTCTTTCTCCTCATTCTATGGGGTGATCTACATATGTGGAATATACAAAGCCTTACCAGCATAAAACGAGTTTTAGAAATTCGGAACCAATCGAGCTGGAGAATTGTGTTTTCAACCACCAGTCTACCTCCACCAAGAGAGCATTGCTCTCTCCCAAATGAAGGGGAACTGGCCTTGTCAAATAGATGAAAAGGAGAGGAAACTAATATCACTGTGGTAGCTAGATTATGGTGCGCTATTTGGCAATGTTGTAATGATATTATATTTAACAATACCAAATATTTCTCATTTATGCATGATATTTTTAGGGAAACATATTGGATGAGTTTTTTAGCATGACTACAGCATGAAGATTCAACAAAGAAACTCTTTAGGGTAAAACAGCTCATCACCCGGTTCATGATAAGATCCGTGGAGACTCCAGGCCCTATCTCTCAACCAAGCGAGGGTTGACCACATCCGACCGCAAGGATGGTGCTACGGGAAGCAGCACAAGGCCTTGGGTGATGGCGGCGACATGAGGCCGAGGGCGGTCGGATCACGGCGGTGGGGGCGGGGTGGCCGAGCGGCAGGGCTACCGGATCCGGCGGGTGGCAGTGGCGACATGGAGCACAAGGTTACCAGGGCGGGGTAGAGAGGACGGAGTTGCGTGGGCCCCTAAGTCGACCGCCTGACGGCGGGCACGTCGCAATGGTCCGTGGTGGCCGGATCTGGCCGCTGCCCGCGCTCCTGCTGTTAAATCTGGCAGGCGATGACGTGTGACGATGTGGCGGTGGCAGGTAGCACGGTGCCTTTGGCGCGCATGGAGAATGTTGGCCTAACTTTTTTTATTTTCTATTGGAATAGTAGCAGCGAGGACATTGACTTGCCACTACAATGATTTTTTTTTGAATGGTCATCGGGCAGGTGCGGGGTGGGGGTGGGGGGGGAGGAGGAGAACTCCCCACCTAAATTTCATTGATATAAAGGGGTCAGACCGAAGCTTGTCCAACAATAGTTATAATGCTTGTGGCAGACCACAGATTACAACAGCAAACCCAAAGCACAATGAGATGGTATAAGTGGAAGCGACATGTCGGTGCTCCGAATCAACACCGACTAGTGAATTTCTAGTTCGTACGTGGATCGCGTGTTTAAGGCTGGATGGTTCGTGAGAGGCTCACACAAACGAGGACACGATGATGTATACTGGTTCGGGAAGAATCCCTACGTCCAGTTTGAGGCCCTGTTCGTGTTTCTCACGGGGTGTACAATGGTGACGAGAGAGGAGAAAGCTCCAAGTCTCGGTGGCGTAAGCGGGAGAGAGTTCTAAAAACCTCACTTGAGGAAGAAGACGGTCCCCCTTTTATATCTTTAAGGGTCAACCCTTGTACATGAGAGAGAGAGAGAGAGAGAGAAGGGGGAAAAGGAAGATGCTTCCGGATTCCGTCGAGTGGTGCCCGGGTGGGTCCCGTCCATCCTGTAGCCTGCACGAGTGCCGCCGCCCTCTTGACCGTCCGGTGTCGTTGCTCCGCCCGGCACGGCTGCATTGGAATTCGCCCCTAGTTGTTCTTTGTTCCGTTGGGTCATGATGGTGTTCCGTAGGGTGGCTCAAGGATGGGACATTCGCTCACTGTAGATTCATGTATTCCCAATGCCATTATGACAGTCCGGCGGGTGTCGGAGGATGTTACGTCCCGCTCGACCCCGAGCTTCGCAAGTCGAACGAGGCGGAGATGGGGTCGTGACGGATCGAGGGTAGGGTCGATCCCCATCGACCGTTTGGTCTTTGGTCGCGTAGTGAACGTATGCCCTTGGATCGGATCCACGCCCATAAATGAGACAGATTTGAGATCCCCTTTTCGATTTCCTCGGTCGACGCGTCACCGAGTTGCGTCCCATCGCCGTATTTCCTGACAGGGGGTCCGGTGGGATTGGACGCCGTTAGGACAGGGCCCTTGTTTATGTACAGTTGGCTGAGTAATGAGGTGAGGCTGGGCAATGTTGCCTCGGTTCGCGTGTGCCCTTTTGACCGATATTGGAAGTATCGTGGAAAGAATGAATGGCACTTTGATTCTGTCCCTAGATCGTTCGAGTCGCGACTCCCTGGACCCCTTCGACGGGTGTCGAGCGAGGCGATACCTCTCGACCTCGCCCGACGAGGGTCGAGCGAGGCGAGGTTAGACCGACTTCGCCTTTCCGACTTGGGGCTGCCCCTATCTTTGGTTTCCTGGGCCGCTCATGGGCCTCGCGCTGGGCCTTTCTATCTTGGCCTGTTCCGATTCCCGTGATTAGCGGGTTATTTGGCCGCGCCACGTGGTACTGCTAATATAGACACCCGACACGACACAACACCAAAAGACTAAGAGAAGAAACAACTCTTAGATGCATAACAACTTAGCTCTAATTTAACACTAGTGGAGGGCAACCACCAATCATCGACGAGAAGTCACCACCGAACAACATGCTTGCCTCCACCACATGATCATTGCACCGCCACACCACCCCTCGTAGCTATGCCTCCCTGTTGTCACCCTCCACCTTCCAACAAGGGGATGAATCCTTGGTGGATGAAAGAGCCGCCCAACAGGATGGGGACTAAGAGTGGGAGAGGCATGCCGACCACTACGAGTCGGACAACGTCGATCTTCTTTGAAGCTAACGATGACACCTTCTCTAGAGCATCCAGTCCCCACAAGCCACCCTTCGATGCCCTGTATGGGGAGGAATCCACATAGGAGAGATATCCAACAAGTGTTAGCGCACACGACATATGAGTGACACACCATCAATGAGAAGCCCGACGACGAAACGGAGACACCTGCCAAGCCATAGTTGAAAAACGAAAACTAGTCCAAGATTTCGAGCTAGAACCGAGCACATAAGAGGAGAAGGGTCATAGGGACACAAAACTCCCAATGGATAATGAGCGGTCCTTAGCTTTGCTTAACAACAATCAACCACGACCCACCCACCGAATGAAAATTGTCACTACAACCACCATGGTCGCAAAATCAACCATCTACCCGATGAGGAGGAGAGTTCCCGACACGACCGATGTGTCGAGAGATAACGGTTGTGCAATACTGCCAAAAAGAAGATGACTCCTAGACAACACCCCAAGAGGGGGAACAATACCCACGAGCATAGATGTTGTCGGCACCGGCAAACCGGGGCAAGTCTTTGGACCAGAGACCATCGCCCTCGCATACTAACCACCACTCCAAACTCGCATTCGCAGTAGCCTGCTCCGATATACTGCAGTTCCACCGGCATTCACAAAGGAGCACTAGGACCCAACGGCACCACCTTCGCGGGGCAGCCCACGAGAACAGCTAGTCGCGACAGCGCCGAACAGGGCATATCGGACCCGCATGCCGCCTTGGTCCACAACACCAGCGCCAGCGCCGAGGACAACACCGCCATGGCGCCGCCTTATGGGCACACGTGGACCCTGCCTTGGGCCGCAGCACTCCCCCTGTGAGGACGGCACTACTCATGGCGCACCTTGGGCCATGGTTGGGGGAGCACTAGCACCGGGTCGCCCGACACCTCCTCGTGTAGATCTAGTCACACAAGTGCCGGAGTGGGAGGGGACATGGAAGGAGACCGTCGCCGGATCTTGAGTTGAGCCCACTAGGAAAAATGGAGAGGAAGGAGAGGAGAACAAGGGAAAGGAGCTGCGAACAGGTGACCTTTTTGAGCCCCCGTCGCTGGCCGCCGACGCCGCCATTGCCGCTGCCACCAGTGGCCGGAGCTGCTCGAATTTGGTGGGGGCTGGGCGGGTGTTGCCTCCTTTCCAGTCCCTCAAATTTTTATTTTTAGCTACACGATAATGTAGCACTTCATCCGTCATTACAGTACTTGTATGCACACCGCTATAGTTCCACCGATAGTGTCGTTGCTAGTTGCATATGCTTTTCACATACTACTCCATTGGCGGATAAAAAAAAATCACGGGATCGTGAGCTTCTTCTCGGACCCATCAAAATGGAACAAAGACAGCAAGATAGAACAAAACAGATGAGCCCGGCATTGACTTTGTAACTCGGTGTGACATATACTGTGAGGCTCCTATCAAGATTGTGACCGCTAAGAAAGTTTTCAATCGTAGTACAGTACCAAACAACTACCTAACTGGTCCCATCCACATTTTGCCATACCCCGTCAAAAAACACGCCAAGGAATTCTTAGTTTAAACGTTATTATTATTATTATTATTATTATTATTGAGATAACGAGATTATAATTACAGGATTTCACCTCTACCTGAAAAATAAAATTTTGAGAAAATAAAATGTTAAAGAATTTTGCAAACAATACTTTTTCAGATAATGGAAAACGCACACCCAAGGATTCTGGTACATATATATTAGACAGAACGATATGAAAATCCTGACAAATAGCAAGCACATAATTGAAGTTAAACTTCCGTCTTCAACCGGATGATACATGTCCTTGGTAAATTTGGAAATGGTATTTGGTATTATAAACTGATTAATTTTATATTTCCCAGGCGGAAACCAAATGTTAGCAGCATGGCCGACACAATTGTGAGCATTGTATAGAAAATCAAATTGTGTGTGTATTTTATATCACTGTGCTTGGGCATTTTTTTTTAATAATAGTTGTGGTTGAAGCTGAAGAGGTACTATTTTTGTATTTTCTCAGATTAAATTAGTAATTAAATTTTCTAAGCCTTGGGGGTGACCGTGCAAAACACTTTTGCAAAACACGAAGGTAAAACTAACTGGTTCCTTACACAATGGGAAAAAGGGTGGCTTCTATACAACATAGCCGTGCTTCCAAATGGGATGTTTCAACTATTCAATTGTAAGATGTGTGACTGAGATATGACGTGACATTATAACTTTTTTTGTGAGCCTCTGATACCTAATTATTTGTTACTGGTTCTTGTTATGAGGCTCTCTGAAGACTTTTGTCTCAAGTTTTGTTGAAACTTTAAGCATTAATCGTGCTAACTTTTGTTGGTATGCATGACCGAATTTGAATGTTTCTCTCCAATTGATTTATGCCTTCGTTCAAACTCTCGATTGGTATGGTTAAAAACAGTGACCTGTGGACCTGTAAACTACACTACACCACAACTTTACTTCCCTTGTGTTCAATAGCAATTAGTCTCAGTTCATGATACAGAAAGTGACAATCATGCCTGGGAAGAAGCTTACTGCACTCTTCCTACTAGTTTGCCTCAACGCTGCAGCGTGCGTCGCTGGAGACGATGAGCACTTCGTCTACTCCGGCTTTGCTGGCCGCAGCAACCTCATCCTTGACGGCGCAGCGTCCATCACAGCAAGCGGCCTCCTCGAGCTCACCAACGGCACGCAACGTCTCAAAGGCCACGCCATCTACCCGACCCAGCTGCGGTTCCGCGATCAAGCGCCCGGCAGCGGCGCCGCCGTGCGTTCCTTCTCAACCTCCTTCGTGTTTGGCATCCTCTCGGCCTACCCTGACGTGAGCGCCAATGGAATCGTGTTCTTCGTCGCGCCGAGCACGAACTTCTCCGGCGCGATGGCGGCACAGTACATCGGCCTCCTCAACAGCAACAACAACGGCAACGCGACCAACCGCGTCTTCGCGGTCGAGCTCGACACGATGCAGAACAACGAGTTCAAGGACATCAGCGACAACCATGTTGGAATCGACATCAACAGCCTCGTCTCGGTGAACTCCACCAACGCCGGCTACTACGACGACGTCAACGACGACTTCCACAACCTAACGCTGATCAGCCACGAGGCGATGCAAGCGTGGGTGGATTATGATGGCAAGACCAAGAAGATCAATGTAACCTTGGCTCCCCTCAAGATGGGCAAACCTGCCAGGCCACTGCTTTCGGTAACGTACAATCTCTCAACAGTGATACCAGACATGGCATATATTGGCTTCTCATCCTCAACAGGACTGGTCAACTCTCGGCACTATGTTCTTGGATGGAGCTTCGCCATGGATGGGCCTGCTCCGGTGATCGACATCGGCAACCTGCCAAAGCTCCCCGTGAGTTCCCAAAGCCAAGATCCAAAGTCATGGAAATCCTTCTGCCATTTGCTACCGCAGCACTAGTGCTCCTTGTAGGAACAGTTCTTGTTCTAGTTAGGAGAAGGCAGCTACGGTACAGGGAATTGAAGGAAGATTGGGAAGTAGAGTTTGGACCGCACCGGTTCTCGTACAAGGATTTGTTTCGTGCCACAGAAGGATTCAAGAACAAAAATTTGTTGGGTGTAGGAGGATTTGGGGAAGTATACAGAGGAGTTCTTCAGGCGTCCAAGTCTGAGATTGCTGTCAAGAAGGTGTCACACAACTCGAAGCAGGGGATGAAGGAATTTGTTGCTGAAATTGTTAGCATTGGCCGCATGCAGCATCCTAACCTTGTACAATTGCTGGGTTATTGCCGCAGGAAAGGTGAACTTTTTCTGGTGTATGAATACATGTCAAATGGAAGCCTGGACAAATACTTGTATTGTAACGAGAACAAATCTACTCTGAGTTGGGGTCAGAGGATCCAAATCATCAAAGGTATCGCATCAGGCTTGCTCTACCTCCATGAGGAGTGGGAGAAAGTTGTAGTTCACCGAGACATCAAGGCAAGCAATGTGTTACTTGACAATGGCATGAATGGTCGACTAGGTGACTTTGGGCTTGCAATGTTGTATGATCATAGTGCCAACCCAGAAACCTCACATGTTGTTGGCACTATAGGATATCTTGCCCCTGAGATTGGGCATACAAGTAAGGCAACCACTCTGACAGACATTTTTGCCTTTGGTATATTTGTTCTCGAGGTCACTTGTGGGCAAAAGCCAATCATGCAAGATTCAGAGGAAAACCAAGTCATGTTAGTAGACTGGGTTATGGAGCATTGGAACAAAGGATTGCTAAATGAGATGGTCGATGCCAAGCTCAAAGATGACTGTAACTTTGATGAGGCATGTGTTGCTCTTAAGGTCGGGTTGTTATGTTCTCACCCCTTTCCTGAAGCAAGGCCTAGTATGCGGCAAGTTTTGCAGTATCTCAGTGGTGAAATGCCAGTGCCAGAGCTGGTTCCGGCGCACCTAAGCTTCCAGATGCTCACATTGATGCAAAATGAAGGTTTCGACTCATACGTCATGTCATATCCGTCATCGGAGAACATGCAGAGCAATTCCAGCCGTGTGCAAGAAAGATAAGATATCGATAAGTATATGAAAAAGGCCATGTTGTATGAATTCATGTTCAGCAACAGGAAAGAGTTGATATCCGACCATCAGATTGTTTTAAACCCTATGATATTACTAGATGAAACTGTGGTTGATCACGTGCGTAGACCCAGAGACTAGGAGCCTTTTCAATTTTTGAAAAAAGTTAAATTGCATTATTGATAGAATGTTAGTATTTTTTAATATGCTGATAGTTAAATTTAACTGATACACATCTGTGACAAAAATGAATAAAACTTTTTATACATGGTACTGAAGGTTCTATTCTTCACATTCTTCAAAAATTTTATTTATTAAAGACTTCATATATGATGGCCATGGAGTCACTCTCAGTCAGTCAGTCAAGTCAAACAGTGGTCCCTTCCCTGTAACATTCATAAGCCGGCCAGCCGGCCGGCTTCCTCGCCGTTCACGTTCTTTCAATGTTGAAACATGCCATCACTGTCTGCTCACTAGGAGGAGACTCCCGTGCCTTACTCACCAACCAGTGGAGGCTTCTGATCAAATACTTAAGTGAGACTCTTTTACATCTCTATTTTAAAACTATGTATTTTGTCTGTGTGCAAAACACTGGAAAAGTTTTAAATTGTATTCTTGAAAAAGAATGTTACCAATTAAGTCGCTTTCGATGAGTCATACGAGTCAAACTGGTGCTTCCTCCCAGCACTCTTCATCAGCCGGCTGGTTTCCCAGTCCCTCACGTTTCTTTCTAATGTTCAAACATGCAGTCCGTGTCCTGCTGACGAGCAGGAGCAGTGAACGCGCGTCATCCAATAATCCTCACCATTTTCCGGTCCACGGTTCACACTAAAGACTTTTTTTGGCAAAGGAGGTCCATACCATACACTACAAGAATAAGGCTCACCCGCCGCTACGGCTCCGAGCCTAAAAAGATTAGACTACATCGGCATCAGAAAGGTCTGGTCACTCACTGCTACTGATAAAAAATAAAACGAGCCTGACTGCCAGCCACTCAGTGCTGCCGCACGCCGCCAGCTTGCCCGTCGCCCAAATCTAGCCGGAGAAGGAGGCGGCCACCCAAAGCCTCCACCGATAGGAGGGTGGTCAGATTCGGCCGCCCCTCCCGCCGCCGTGCAGCCACCGAGAAGGGGGGCAGATCCGGGCGCTCCTGCCACCGTCACGTCGTCACCAGGAAGGGGGTGGCCAGATCCGGCCCCTTATACCGCTGCCGATGAGAGGGGCCACGAGATCCCTCTCTCGCGCCACCACTGAAAGGGGCCGTGAGGTCCCTTGCCCGCGTCGCCACCGGGACGGGGCAATCGTCCTCCCGCCGCCACGCTGTCACCTAGAGGGGCCGCGAGGTCCCATGCCCGCAAAGCCACGAGAGCCGCGAAGTCCCTCACCCACAGCGCAAAGGAGTGAGGGAGATGGATTAAGGTTTCTCCCTTTTATATTTTAGTGGGCTACGGAGGTGGGCTATGTGAGCTAGGCCGCCGCTACAAATAGAGGCTTATTTGTAGTGGCAGTCCACTTTGTCAACTGCAGCTACAGATGAATCTCTATTTGTAGCCACAATCTATTTTTGTGCCATCTATATTTTATTTTTGCTCCTGCAACTATAGTACATTTTTGTTGTAGTGATAAACTGCAAGACTACACCACGATTAACCTGATACTTCTCTTACAAAACATTGTTGTGTCGAACTCTCTTTGAATATTTATGGGATGCCATAAATTCTAAAATTATGTGGTACATAAGAACTCATTTGGCGCTAGCTCCCAATGCAATAAACCTATCGCGGACATCATGCACCGTACTCAGTAAACTATGGCCGTCAATCATGCCGGCTCTAGGCCAAGGCAATACCGGTGGCAGCCTAGGGCCCAGCCCAAGAGGGGCCCAAAAAATTTTAGTGCATTGCTCAGCAGTTCAGCCCATTTTTTGGTTATCTAGCCCAAACAACCAAGCAAAAGGAGTCCAGAGCTAAAAGCAGAACCGACTGCTCGTGTTTTTTCCATCTATACGTGTATGTGTAGCTTCCTGTTCCTGTTACCGTGAGGCATGCTTAGGGCTGGCTGTCGAGCCAGCTCGGCTCAACTCGTGCTCGGCTCACTCTAGCTCGTTAGTATAACGAGCTAGCTCGACTCGACTCGTTATACTAACGAGTTAATAATGTAGCTTGGTTCAGCTCGTTATGCTCGCGAGCTAGCTCGTTATGGCTTATCGAGCTTTAAATAAGAAACACATTTTTTTAGCTACCTACAAAGGAAAGTAAGAAAATAAAACATGTACAATGAAAATAGCACTCATTTAAGATTCAAACCAAACATTATTCATCCGTGTATCTATCGATTGGGATAACGTAAATATGTGTTCTTACAACAAGAAACATGTTCACACAACTAAATGTTGATCCTAGTATTGTACGCATATTAGTAATTTTAATAGGTATCATTTATTGGTTATATTGTTACCATATTTACATATTTAGGCTTAATATATTGGTAGCAATGGCCAATAGGCTGGATGCGTGAGCCAAGCCCATATTTGGTTTCTTAATTTTAAAGGAATACACAACTCGTTAGGCTCGTGAGCTAGCTCGCGAGTTAGCTCGAGCTGGCTCGTTAACATAGCAAGCTAAAAAACTGGCTCAGCTCGTTTGAAACTGAAACGAGTCGAGCCAAGCCGAGCCGAGCTCACCTCCGAGTCGAGCGAGCTAGCAAGCCACGAGCTTTATTGCCACCTCTAGGCATGCTTGCCAATTCCTTTTGGTTCCCTATTCCCTCATGGCTCTTCACTAATCCATTCGTTGTTGCCAGTTCGGTGGATCACTACAATCCTCCGATGCCAAAGAAAATCTTGAATCCCCATGGTGATTTGCAGCTTAGGGGCTAGGGCTTACGGTTGACTTCAAGGAAAGAGAGGTAATCTTATTTAATCAAATAATTAGTTGATCGATTGATTTGATTGCCTACATATTTCTTTTATTGCCTGATAAATAACAAAAGAATAAATTTCCAGGTTAGGGATGTTTCCCAAGAAACATTTGTCTGGTGGGGCAAAAAGGAGGAAAAGAAAACGAGAAGATGATTTCATTCATTCACAAAATGGTGCTATACGTAAGTTCTTTATATATTCAAGTAATGTTGTTCCTAATGATAATCCTAAGGAGTTAGGAAATTCTGCTAATGAACAACAAGATTCCCAACCCCAACCATTGATCCTAGGGAATGCTAGTAAGAGGGAAAAAATAAATGCTGAAAATAGTGACAATAATGCTAGAGAATGGCTTTATTCTCTATTGAGAGGAATATCTTGGACTCAATTGATCTTGATAATATAATTAATGATTTTGCTTCAAGAAATGCTCGGAGAAATTTTCTTCGCTCATATGTATACAAAGTTTATTTGCAAGTCTCTTATTCAGGTAATAATATTGTCACCATTTTTCTATCAGTATTTTTTTGTAATACTGTCCTGAAATATTAAAGAACTCTAAGAAATTAAGTTTATATTTGATTTACGCTCTGAGGCTTCTTTTATTAGATAAGTATATTTTGTAAGGTAGGTGTATTTATTTAGATAGCTTGAGGGCCCTGATAACGAGCTTGCCCAAGTGCCTTCCAAAGCTTAGAGCCGGCACAAGGATAGCAACATGTTAGCTGTCCAACTGGACACGGTGCAGAACATCGATTTCCACTACACCAGCGCCAACCAAGTCGGCATGGACACCGACGCTAGTTTTTCCAGGGGGAAGTAGTACCTCTGCTTCTGTAGCTTTCTCTGTTCCTTTTTTTTTTTTTTGTTATTTCGGTTGCTGAATGTAGGAACCGTGGACTGAGTCGATAGATTTGCTGTGTGAGGTATTGTGTATTGATGGCATTCTTGTTCTGCTATTTTGTGAGATTTCTGCAATAAAGAGGTGTACTTTTGTTAATATGATGTCTAGCATTTTTAGTGTTTTGTTTGTGTGTGTGTGTGAGGGGGGGGTGGGGTTGGTGGCTCACCTCTTGGATTGTTGCTGATTGTTTTCTAGGATGGTAAGGTTATATTTGTGGACTGATCAATAGAGACCATCGCATTGGAGATTGGCGATCATGGATGAAAATTTTAAAATAAATTAGATTTTTTCCCCTTTTTGTTGTTTCCCTGATGATCATCAGCGGTGATAACTGAAAACTTGTAATAATTGGAGATTCTGTACTTCAGTAAGAGTTTAGAATTTACCCAATATTTTTTTCTAAAAAAAAGGACAGGACCCGTGTTTATATTTCTAGAAAGAAGAGGTAGAGAACGGGAGCCCCGCACCACACACGATGCAAACCAACACACAGCCAAAGCATCCCAACCAGACAAGTGGAGCTGTGAAAAAATAGGAAGAAGAGGGTGACACATGGGCCGGGTGGCTGCCCAAAACCAGCACGCAGAGTCGAACTGGAATAAAATAGACAGACGCGACACACAAAGTGGCCACTTGCCTCCCAGAAACATGCACGTGTCATCCTCCCAACGCATCCACCACAGTCAAATTTACATGGGATAATTGCAAAAACCATCCCATAGGTCACCTAGAGTTTGAGATTTTCAGCCATAAGCTATTTGTTGCAAACACCCACTCACCCACTAGATTTTGTTGTAAATACCGTCCCAATTCACACATGTTTAATTGATACAACCGATTTTCACTCATTTACAATGGTTGACGGTGTATGTATCAATCTTATAATATTTTGAAAATATAATATTTTCATACTTTGATAGAATGTGAAAAAAAGAAATAAATTAGAGGCTAGTCGATGTTCCTAGAGTTTGTGATCTGGAAACATTTATTAATAAAAATAAGATGATTATAAATTTTTCAAAATAAATTTTAGGAAAACAATCATTCAAAAACTTAAAAAGTGTTAAACTTAGTTAAATATATTTATTTTGAATTTATATCAGCTAAAACACATGAAATTCATTAAGTATGTGCATAATTGGGTGGTTTTTCAAATAAAATCAGGTGGGTCTGTGTGGATTTACAACAAAAAGATTTATAAGTGGGAATCTCAAAATTAAGGTGAGATCTGGGGTGGTTTTTACAATTAACCCAATTTACATGGAGCTGTAAATCTTTCATAAATCAGCTTTACACTCGAGCACCATGCTACACAATATATATGTACATCAGACGGTCCTAAAAGTGGTGGCGCTCGTGAGATCAATACGAACAAACACAAACAGTAACCAATGCTCATGTGTGAGGTTGTTCGTGATAGCAGAGTTGATTTTTTTATTAAGAAATGGAATTATTTTCCAGCAGATTGATGGCCTCTGTGTGATTGCATATAGCGTTACTTATTACATAAATCTAATAGCATTATAAAGAATTTAGTACATAAATATCAGTACTAAATGTTATCCATTGAGTCACTCGTTGTCATTATAAACACTGATGTCCTTATGGCATCTCGGATTGCCGGTGAGGATGGAATGAGATGTGACACATCTCTTTGTCTCTCCCAGCGGTGGCGGTCTTCTTGAACAGATTGGTAACCATTATTTTGGCTACCACCACGTTGATTTGCCTGTTTTAGCAAATCCATCCAAGACCGCCCGCCACCTCAAAGACCATGCATCAGTTGTTGTTTAAGAATCAAAGTCAATTTCAATTGAATGAATAAAATAGCGACATTGAACCCATCATCCATGATGAGGCAATGTACCTCTGTCATTCCTCGAGCCGCATTATCGTGGTCATCTTCAGTAGTTGGGGAAGAAACGACACACGAGGGAGTGTGATCTTGTCGTCCATGTTTGTCATTTCCATAGCACGTGCCCATTGTTGTACCCTGATGCTCTCATTGCCACAATGCAACGTGAATTCATCATACGATGCCATGTGTCATCCGGCATGATTCAACACCGAAGGACATGGATTGAGGATGGATTTCTCCCCACTACCTCCATCGATGATCTGACCACCGTAATCTAGGATGGTGCCGCCACGAAGGCACTGGACTCATCGCACCACATAGGAAATCCTTGACCTGGGGGCGTGGCCAAATCGAATCGTTTATCACCCGTGGGAATCCGACGGGGGACAGGTGCACAACTTCCCATGTGCAAGGAGCATGGGGAGGGGTTGAGAGTGGCGAAAAAGACAATTCCGCCAATAGCCCTCACCAAAAAGCAAGGGAAACTATCGCCTACCTCGCCTGAGTGCCGATTTTCTCACCAACTTCACCCCAAGATGCACCATCGGTTTGCCGCTTGAGGACCCAGCGTTGAAGTTCTTGTCTGTTGTATGAGTTGTTCCTGTGGCAAGCTCCGACGCCGGTAGGGTACGGTGTGGTAAAGGAGGAGGGAGCTCAAGGTAGTGGCGGCGGGCTAGATCGCCGCTAGAGTTGCCCTAACCCTAGGGAAACACGAGTGTATCCCTCCTAAACATCGGATAGAGAGACAGAGACGGATGAATTGTAATAGGAATTGATGAAGGAAAACTCATCTGCATTACGTCAACTAGCCTATTATAAATATTACCAATTTACCATTGAGATGCTCACGACAAAAGAAATTATTGGCTTGGATGAAGCTAGCTTCAGAAAGTTTGTACTTTGCAGACACGGTAGGCAGCTCGAATGGCAGCTCGAATAAGGCAAATGAAGAGCACGGATCTTTGTGTTCTAGTTTCAGGAAAATGTCTTCTGGATTCTGGTTCAATACTGTACGCAACGTCACCAGCACCCAAATCTCACGCCTCTTCACTACTCCCCTCTAGTTTAAAATATAACCATTTCAGGATTTAAGAGAGTGCGCAGATTTATAGCATTTCTAATAAATCTGGACAGTTTATCAAGATTTACTTTTTTTAGATAATGGAAATAGTTAATTTCTGGCCTCTACAAAGCAGACGATCAGGTTTTTGTTTTGTTTTGATTATTACAAAATTGCAGTACGCAGACTGACAATACTAAAGATACTAGATCAAAACCAGAAATACTTATAAATTTCATCATTGACTATGTTTAATCAACTAGAAGTATCAATTTAGAATGTGTTTTTTTGAAAGATCCGGTACATTACTGGTACATATATTCATACTAGCAAAGTGCCCGTGCTTCGCTATGGGTTTTAAAAAACAAGAATACATTGGTATTTATATATTTGATAAATGATAAACCAACAAAATTATGGAATGGAATAAATTGGAGAATTTGTGCCATGATGTGTTGCAATGGATAAAAGAAGGAAAAAATGAATAAAACAGGGTCCCACCTTCCCATTATTTCTGCAAACTTCTATTCTACTTATTTCATATCAGCTTGACGCGCCTCTTCCGCACCGCGAGGTTTCCACGGCACAGCGAGCCAAGCCCTGGAAAAGCATCTTTGCCATCAGCATGGAATTCTTAGAGTAACAATGGAACCGTCCCTAGTACTTGCAAAGCTGAAAGCACTAGAAGTTGGTTCCCCGCAAGAACTGATGACATTGCGTCCAATGGAGCACTGGTGATTCAGAGGAACTGCCAATTGTCTGCACCCTCCCTCTGGCATCGTGCATATCCGATCCCACCTGCAAAGCCTAGAGTCATCCAGCCCCAAGAAGGTTGATCCAGAGGGTCAAGCTGTGCGCCCTTGCTGTCATTGGCAATTTCCCACATTGTGGTGTCAGTTCCATCCTTCTCGAACCTCCACTCAGTGACAACCTTCCCAGTCTCGATATCATCATGGTGAATGCCATTAGAATCAGCAGCAATCTTAGTCTCTCCACGCATGAGCAGGGCCTTCCTCGGAGACCAGTAGGCGCTCCCACTCCCGGCGCGTCCACCAGCGATCCTCACCAAATCACCCTTCTCATGTGCCAGATGTTCTTGACCACCTGTATTCCCGCACTACTGACCAGGAAACTATTGTTGAGCGCCCCAGTGTGTGGCTCTAAATGTTGTCGCTGTCGCCGGCCTCCTCCTCGAACATCAGGTCCCTCCTAACGGTAATGGGTGGGGTGATCCTCTCCTTGGCATCCTCCCAAATGGCGTCGTCGGCCTCGCTGGGTAGGGGTGAGCCCGGGACGGAAAAGTCAACACCGAACACCTGCTTTGAGCCCTCGTTCGTAGCCTCGACCCTGTAGGTGTTCTTGAAGAGCCACCGCTCGACAATGTTCCTGGTGGTATCACGCAAACAAATAGGTGGGGTATAGGCCTCGCTAGACAGGCGGAAACAGTGGTCACTCATGACTTGCAGACGGTTGCAAAGCATGCCGACGTGCAAAGGGAGATCGATAGGTCCGTGGCTAACCTTGCTTTTAGTGGCGCCGTTGTTGCCGGTGCTTGTGTTGGACACAGCGGCGCCGCCGGTGAGCGCGGCATCACAATTTACAAGCAATGAGTCGATAGCTTAGGTCTCTCGAGCGTGATCGAGCACTGATCGTGCTTGCGGATCGATCTTACGGCATAATAGAATGTGATTTCTACGATCTGGCTTGTGTTAGATATTTTTTACCCAACTCAGACACCCAGACATGTGAAAATCAAACTCCTTTTTGATATAGGAGGAATCGCTCGCAATAGACGTCTGCGATCCTTTTTTGCAGGAACTGGACTCATAATAGAAACAGATTGGAACTCACGTAAGACCGGCTTGTGTTAGATATTTTCTACCAAACTCAGACACCACAACGTGTGAAAATCAAACTCCTTTTTGATATAGGAGGAATTGCTCGCAATAGACATATGCGATCCTTTTTGAACGAATTGGACTCATAATAGAAACAGACTGGAACTCACATAAGATCGTGAGACCAACGACACATACCGTGGGAGGGCGGACGGTAGAGGAGACCGTGACAACAACGACACATACCGTGGGAGGGCGACACCAAATAGAAAAGAGAAGACCAAGGGAGAAATAATAAAGAGTAGAGAAGAAGAGAGTTTTTGTTTTTTTTTAAGAAAGA
>JAUNZO010001153.1:0-12149 GCA_031894775.1 Chloris gayana | reverse complement strand
TTAAAAGTTTGTCCTTCCTGGAACATGCTCATAGGTAGGATTTGCATACGGGTATTCATGGGATGGGTGTATTGTGAATACTATGTAACGTAAAAAAAGTTGCTCTTCTCTCTCTCTTTTTTTTAATTGTCCTTTTGGAAAGAATCACCTTTTACTTTTTCTTTGAAAGATGAGAGGGTTGGATCTCTGCTGTAAATTGTTGCATCCGGAGTGACCAGCCAGGAGACCAGGACAAATTACCGTACAATACTCGCACGTGTCGCAGTTCACTTCTCGTCCGTGTCGACTTCTTGCTCTCCGTGAACTTGCATGAGCGTAGTCCATGTTCTCACTTTCCTCCTCTTTTTCAGCCGTGGCCGTGGGGCAAGAAGAAAAGATAGATTCCTGGAAAGTAAAAAATGCTAGCCCGTCTCCATATCACGACCCTTTTCCTATCGACGTGCTGTTATTTTGAGTTCTTTCTCTATATACAATGGTGTCCTTGTACAGTTGGTACAATAAGATGCAAATATTATGCTTACTATCTAAAACTAATTCTACTTATCAGAACTGAAGTCATTTTATATTGGTTTTTGTTAAAATGAAAATGAGCAATGATATGATAAGTATAGGAAACAGAAGTAATAATGAAATGAGAAATTATTTGTGTAGGAGACTGGAGAGAGGTGTTTCCATTGTAGTTTAGATGATGTGTCAACGTTAGAAATAACAAAGTGAAACCTCTCACCGGGAATTTCCTAATTCCAATAAAGTATTCAATGACCATAGTTTGATTAAAACTTTTGAGGGGCATCTGATTATTGTTAACTATTCAAATATCAAGCTTAACAATTTTATTGGTAACAATGTTATTTTATCTGTTTCAGATCATTTGTCATCAGGAGAGTGTTTTTATATGCCTAGATTTATAGAGTGTTCAACGAACTTTTGATAGTCGGTTTGTCAAGATTCAAAAAATATTCAATAAATATAGTAAGAAGCTAGATTGACAAGTAACTTGGGGCATTAGATTAGATTTTATTGAATTAACTTTCGTCGGCCCATTCCCAGCTTCCAACTCTGGCCATCCTTGTACCTAGTTCGGCCAATTTGAGAAAATACCGGAAAGGAAATTGTACAGTGAAAACACCAAATAATTTCCATATTTGAAGCTAGACGAGGATTTGTAACAATTGTCTGAAAACTAAGTCCAAAAATAAACCTTTGTCAATAATATATATGCATACTGAATTTACAGGACACGAGTACATTTTATTGCGGCCACACCATCACAGCATAGGACCATAGGCGTAGAGATTGATTGACCAGGGTCAAGTGACCATAGGTTCATAGGTGCAGATTCATTTACGGTCATCATATCGCACCTAGCAAGTGATGAGTAGACAGAGATGTGCTCGAGCTTTGAAAATCTAGCTCCTTTTTTGTTTGCTGCCTCAACTAACGTCCTACTAAAAAATGGCAATGTGAAGTCGCAATTCTAATTAACAACTTCAGAAAAAAAATGGTTACATTCACTATCATCTTATATTTTGATATGTAAAAATTATTACACATCACGCATGCTCAAAATTACCGTCCTACTATAGGTCTTTTGGAAGAGCTCCACCTCCAGAAAATTCATGGATTTCTTGGAGTAGCTTACCACCTCCAGAAAATTCATGGATTTCTTGGAGTAGCTTATACCAACCTCTAGGAATCCATATAGATGAAATTTTTTTGTTTAAATAATTATAGTTTTATATTTACTTCAAAATTAAAACGGGGACACTAATATTTGTATCTTAGAGACTTCAAATCCAATATGAATCTTCGAGTTGGAGAGGTGTCAAACATGACTTTATTACTCTCAAACGTCAAGAAGTTCATAACAAGAGGGAGCACAGCACATTGTTGGGCATATCAACATTTAGTAGTAAGTATGCATTATGAATTGTTTAAGGGAACTTTTTCTCGGATATCTAAGATTCTTCTTATTTAAATCAATTGTGTAAGTACTTCCTAATAAAAATACAAATGAATGAAACGGATGTGCAAAATCTTAATGCATAGAGAACTAAAAAAAGTTAAATCCAAGAAGATTTAGTACAGTTTTATTCCACTCTGATCAACAACAGGGCATCAACCTATAATTGTTGTTGGTACATCCTAGAACAATTTTATATGTTGCATAACACTATTGGAAAACGTTGTTAACACATGATGTCCTTTGTGAGTGCTGAGGGGACAAAGAATGTGAGCCATGCATTTTCTTTTCCTGCAATAAATAACATGGTGTTCGCGCGATCCATCGTCATCGTTAGCCTTTACTACACTCCATCTACATTAAATATTGAGCTACTAGTAGCTAGGAGTATGTTCATCAAACTTGTCACTTCGATAAACCGTTATGAATGGACACGGTAAATTGACAAGAAGGATATCAACATTTGTAAAAACCATGAAAAGGACGAATTTTACAATATTCTATCGAGTGCCAACCGTACTTTTCCTTTGTTGATAGGAGCAATGTCGGCATGCATGCATATTGTTGCCATCAATTTTTTTAATCAGAGTTTAAATACTAGAAGTTGCTTGCATAGAGGTAAGTAATGTCTCAGTTTGTTCATAGTAAATATAATAATTAATAGCAAAAAAGAAGTATTTTTAGAGGTCTTCTAACCAATTCACTTCAAGTTTTATATATCGTCAAAAAAACTTGGCATGTGGATAGACATGCGATAATTAAGTCTCCCAGTACTGTCTTTGCTGGTATGTTGTACGGAGCTAAAGAATTAAACCATGTCGATAATAACACCATTAAATAAAAAAATCACATCATTTGAGCAAAACTCTCTGACTCCTGCACCACGAACTCCTGTGCAAATCCACATGCTTTCTTCCTTCAGCGGATAAGACTACCCGCAGACGTCGTTCTATAAATCCATCCTCTAAAAGGAATATTCCGTCCTAATCAAGCAAGATTCTCTTCTCTATATCCAGTTTTGCTGCACCTGTTCATACTCTATATCCATCCTCTATATCAACTACCTAATATTTTATTCAACAATCTTCAACTACCATATCCTTTCATCTCTCCCTCTTCTTTTCTTTTTATTTTCTATCTTCACTTCTTTTTATTTTACAATAGTTTGACAATCTATTTTTTAATTAAATAAATTTTTGCTTTTTCTTTTCTTTCTTCACTTCTTTTTTTTCTCTTTTTCTCTCCTCTTCTCTCCCTTTTCTCTTCCTCTCCCTCTTCTTTTCTCCGCCATCCCTCCCGCACACTCCGCCGCCCGTCTCGCCTCTCTCCCTCCGCCGGGCCGCCTCCGCCGCGCCGCCGCTCTCTCCCTCCGCCGGGCCTGCCTCCCGCCGCCGACGCCGCCTCCCCCACGCGCTCCAGCCCGCCGCCGCCCGTCCTCTCCTCCCCCGGGCCCGCCTACCCTTCGCGCGCAGGCTGCCGCCGCCCTTCCTCTCCTCCCCACGCGTCGGCGCCGCCGCAGCCGCGAGCACGCCTCACCGACGCCGGAGCACGCCTCCACCTCCCCGCGCGCCTCCGTCGGGCCCACGCGCCTCCGCCGGGCCGAGCGCCACCCCGCGTGCCTCCACGGCGACGACGGCCCGGATCCGGCGCATGGGCCCCCTGCCGTCGTCCCCTTCCATCGGATCGGCGCGACGATGGCCGGACAAGAGCCGTTGGGCCCGCCTCTTCCCCGCTCGCTCCCTCCGGCGACGGGCCTTCCTCCCACGCTTGCGCCGCCGCCTCCCCGCCCGCCGTCGGGCCCACCTCCCGGCGCAATGGCGGCGACTCTTCTCCTCCCCGCGCGCGCCGCCACCGCCGGGACCCCCGAATCCAACCGCGGGCCTCGCTCTCCGGCGGGATACAGGCGAGGCCCTCCCTCTCCGACGGGATCCGGCGCAGGCCTCCCGCCTCCTCTCTCCCTGCGCCTCGCGCGGCGACCTCCGGGTGGTTGGGTTGGCGCGCCGGTTCGCGGGCCCCGCGCCACGTCCGCGCGTCCCGGACGTCCGGGATATCGTCAAATTTGGCGTGGAGAAGCGGATCCGGGAGCGTGGCGTTCGCCTCCCGATACTCCGGTGCAGCGTTTTTACGCTATCCGGCATCGGAGGAATGGATCCGATGAGCCCGGTGCGGCTAGTCCGTCTATCGAATCCATCGTACGACGGAGCTGTGAGATTTTTTGTTAAATAAGTCTTGAGATACGCCGCCGGCGCGTTCTCATTCTCTTACTCCCTCCGTCCCACAATACTTGACGTCCTAAGCTCATCTAAAATTCTCGTTGTAGGCTGCATGCGTTTCCTACCCTCTAAAATTTAGAACTGTCACATCAAAGAGAATCTTATTATTTATGAATATTTCGATCAATTTAATGACAAAACCCTTTTACAGTTTGGTCTTAATTTTCGAGATGAATCTAATGAGCTTAATTAATCTATGTTTTGCTAAAGTGATGCTACGATAATGAGTCTTCTAATCATGACTTAATTAACCTCATTAAATTCATCTCGTAAATTAGTCTAAGGGTCTGTAATTTATTTTATAATTAAACTTTATTTACTATTTCTAAATAGTAAGATTCTTTTTGATGTGATAGTTCTAAAGTTTAGGTCGTTTCCCGCCCTCTAAAATTTAGCACTGTCACATCAAAAAGAATCTTACTATTTATGAATATTTCGATCAATTTAATGACAAAACCCTATTGACTGATTGGTGCTAATTTTCGAGACGAATCTAATGAGCTTAATTAATTTAGGTTTTGATAAAGTGATGCTACAGATAACTGTCTTTTAATCATGACTTAATTAACCTCATTAGATTTGTCTCAGTAAATTAGTCTAGGGGCCTGTAATTTATTTTATAATTAAACTTTATTTAATATTGTTAAATACTCCCTCCGTCCCGAATGTTTGGCATTCTAG
Source organism: Chloris gayana (assembly GCA_031894775.1). NCBI lineage: Eukaryota > Viridiplantae > Streptophyta > Magnoliopsida > Poales > Poaceae > Chloris > Chloris gayana. Next base: position 7,232 of record JAUNZO010001153.1, on the reverse strand, counting down.
CACCATCTAATTTTCCTAAAATGTTTGGCGTTCTCACTTCACGAGGCACCTTTTTCTTTTCCCAACACATCTCTATCTCTATCTCTCTCCTTCTCGTTTTCTGTGAACCTACTTTTACCAACTTTTCTTAATCTCTGTACCCACTCCTACAATGCCAAATATAATAGGACGGAGGGAGTAGTAAGATTCTTTTTAATGTGACAGCTCTAAAGTTTAGATCTAGAAAACGAACACACCCTTAAATCCGAACACACCCTTACTTTACGTTCTCGGTTTCCAAGCCTCTGCTCTTCTCCCAGTCTGGTGTCACACCGTACTTGTCTCCCCGTCTGCTATGGTAGTAGAATAAAAAAAGAGGTAACGGGACCGCATCAAGCCGAAGCAAAGCACTTGCATGCGGTGGGTCCTACGCACATGGGGTAGCTGATCCCTCTGCAGCACGGTTGAATTGCATGCTCAGGCAGGTTGAAGTACGGAGGACAGAGCGACATTGGTTCTGTGAAATTTGACGTCATGTATTATGGAATAGAGGGAGTAATAAACTTTGTGGTGGCCGATCGATTAGCTACGACAATTGGAACATTAATAAGCCATGCCTTGCTTGTCCTTGGTAGTACCGACTAAGAGCGTCCCCAAAGGTAGAGATGATACTAAGGTCCTGTTTGGATCCATAGGTTAGAGTTAGTTTGGGTTAGTTTTGTCAACTCTAACCCTCAATCCTCCAAACGGGGTGGGTTAGATTGGGTTAGATGCATCTAACCCACCCAAAAAGACTATCTCCTCCAAGGGGTGATTATTAGGGTTAGTTCTCTAGGGATCATAGGGTCATGCACACTCGATCCGGCGCACTAAAGTGGAGCCAACACTAAAATATTTTTATGATGTATGTTTGCGTAAAATATTTGTATGAATAAATTAAATTTATCGTGTTTTAAATGTTTGGATCGAAAATTGATTTATTTTACTCATTTATGAGGAGGCCACACAAGAGCTGGCCACACAAAATCCGGTCGTAAAGGAGTTAAAAGTAGCTTTTTTGTCAATCTAACCCTAGTATCCAAACACATAAAGAGTTAGAGTTAGTTCAAAGGTTAGAGTTGGATAGAAACCAACTCTAACCTCTAACCGAGTTAGAGTCTCCAAACAGGGCCTAAGTCTCCATATCATTTAAGAGTTATCTAAGAGTTCATATTAACTCTAAAGTAATAATTAGACCCACATGTCGGTGACTCAATAAATATTAGAGGCTACCTCTTGAACAAGAGCTAGCAATCTTCTCTCTTCTTTTTCTCTAATAAATAATTCTAAGAGTTAGTTAAGAAGCAACCATTAGAGACGCTCTCACAGAGACTTTTCTCAGTTCATTATTATCAGTAGCTAAACGTAGCCAAGTACTACGGTAACAAGGACTCATGCATAACTTCCACGACTATAACAGGAGATGAATCATTATTAATAATTTAGAGCGATCTGGACACTGACGATCCAGATTTCAAGATGCTCTAGCCACCAGTATCAAGTAGTTCCAGCCGTTAGAAAACTAAAAAGCATGCCAAACGAAAAATAAGTTATTACCGAGAAGAATCTTATAATCATTTGCGTAATCTGGACACTGCTATATCTTTTCTAAAAGTTGACTACTCATATAAAAACGAGGAATGTTAACTTGCTTGACATTGATTTAGAAATGGTTGCTTCAATTTAGTCTTTGATTGAAGGCAATAATAGAAAATGATTAAGCCATCGAGCACCACTTGACCGAATTAGCTAATATTTTGGTATACTAACATAAATATAAATTCGTCATGTTCCATATATGGGAGAATTTTGCTACAATATGGTGCTGGAACTTGCATAGAAATGACGAACTTTGTCTGCATAATGCGATAATCTTGTGTTCAAACGAAATATACCGTATGCGCAGGCGATGACTGATGTGATCATACGTTAGGCGATTTAGTTGGAATCTTTTCTTTTCAAATAGATGGCCCCGTACGTGCAGAGACTGTGTGAGCTTTTGACTGGTCAATATAGCGGTCTATGTTTCTCTCAGTCATATCATGCATATGGGATTTAATCTACGCTAGAATTCTACAGTACAATTTATCCTGGCGCCTAGAGATCCACCGCTCTTTGCGTACGGCACATATATGACAGGGTGCAATGGAGTTATAAACGTACTACAAGAATGTATACATATAGATCGTCCAAACGTACCCAAAAACTTTACCAACTAATCTAATCATATTACACTTCTTATAAATTGACTAATTAGTTACTACCTCTGTTCTATTGGAAGTGTCGTTCTCGCTTCCCAAAAAGTCAAACCTTTTTAACTTTGACAAAAAATATATGAAAAATATAAATATTTATTAAATATAATTAGTATCATTAGATAGATAATTGAATCTACTTTCATAATTAACTTATTCAGAGATACAAATATTACTAATATTTTCTACAAATCTAGTCAAAGTTTAAAAAGTTTGACTGACACTGGATACCATAACGACACTTTCAATGGGACGGAGGAAGTATATTTTTATGGCAATCCTAAAACATAGAGAAATTGAACATATGCAAACAGTGTGCTGGCATTACTATAGGTCTGTTTGAAAAAATACGTTTGCTACAAAACAAACTGCATTGCTACTGTGGGATGCTTGAAACCCTCTCGATTTAAAAAGTTGGCGGTTTTTCTCTTATAACAAATTTAATTGCTGTCTGTATTGACACCTCATTCTAACGAAAGTAGGAAAGGTTTCATAGAATTTTATCCCCTTCTCGCGGAAGGGTCTTATTAATCTGTATTTTCTCATTCATGTGTCACAAATGGATCTACCTATTTGATTTGATACAATGTGGGCACACTAAACTTTGGCAAAACATTGGTGTCGTTCCAAACATGCCTCCTAAAGCAATGTGGGCGCGCGTGGGGATGAACCAAGTTTTGCAGACAAGCGTTAGCGTGCAGCCAAATAGGCCCTACTAAGGCCCGTTCCTGTCTCTAAAATTTAAGCACTGTCATATCAAAGAGAATTTTATTATTTATTAATATTTTGATCAATTTACTGACAAAACCCTTTTAGAGATTGGTGCTAATTTTCGAGATGAATCTAATGAGCTTAATTAATCTATGTTTTGCTAAAGTGGTGCTACAGTAATCTGTCTTGTAATCATGACTTAATTAACCTTATTAGATTCGTCTCGTAAATTAGTCTAGGGGTCTGTAATTTATTTTATAATTAAACTTTGTTTAGTACTCCTAAATACTAAGATTCTTTTTAATGTGATAGCTATAAAGTTTAGACCCCAGAAAACGAACACACCCTAAGATGAGAAAACATCAAAACGTGCACCGCAATAACTATCTGGGCCCTCCAAACTTAAAATAAATACTCCCTCCGTCCAAGAATATAAGGATTTGTTGACTTTTTTACTTCTCGTTTGACCATTCGTCTTATTCAAAAGATTTATGTAAATGCAAAAATAAAGAAGACATACTTAAAATATATCTAGAAATAAAATAGATTCTAATAAAATAAATAAATTTTTAACAAATTTTTTGAATAAGACGAATGGTCGAACAAAGAAAAAAAGTCAACGAATCCTTATATTCTTGACGGAGGGAGTAGTACAATTGGACGCAATAACAAGATCATCACCTGATGACGCATCTGAAACCTTCTCTTGCTCATTCGGTCGTGCCATACCTTGATGTCAGACACAGTATATTTGACCACCATGCATGCATATCTATGGACACAACCAAGGCAAGCATACTTGCATGTGCAGCATGCATAATTGAGGGCATCCATCTGGCAGACACACGTACATGGGATATCGTATGCGTGGCAGTACACGTACACGCAAAGCTGGATACAGTGCGCAGTAACAGTATGTCGGACGGAGCGTCACGTGGAGACCTGATCGGAGAGAGAGACAGAGAGATGTACTTCCTCCGTCTAGAAATGTAAGCATTTATTGACTTTTAGGTATTTTTGGACGGAGGGAGTATGATTTGAACATATATTGTCTCGTATAATATGGACACAAATACAGTGTAATACTATGTGAGTGCATGGTGTATGCGTTCGTGTTTGTTGCAGGTCCTGTCCGATCGGAGGGGAAAGGCCGGCTCCGTTCAAAAAGGATGGCCCTCCCTTTTGCAGCAACCACTGTTGATGAGCTGCAGCACTCCAAAACTCTTCCCTCCCCTACCTGTCCAAGGAGAAATACACAGCATCGAGATGGGAAGGGAGCAAGGGGAATCCTTGGAAAAGATGCTTGGTCTTGGTCAGATTTCTCACATATACATATACACAAGTTAATAATTTTTCATGCGTACAAAATGTTCAAGTAGTACTATTATTTTGTCAACAGTTTTTCGTGACTTACTACTATTTTGTCAACAAGTTAGTAGCATAGGTGGAGTCGTAGTAGTAGTGCAATGGGTAATGTTTGTATGTATTCCTTGGTCCCTGAGCATGTGCAAACTGTAGATCCATGCATGCATGCTCCAGGGGTCCAGGCTTTCTTTCTTTCATTTGGGCGCCCGTGGCAGAAGGGGTCAGTACGAGATGCATGGCAACCGCATGCGTTCCATTTCGAGCTCCATGGGCAACAGGACGTGGTCTCTGCACTGCACTGGTTGGTGACCACACCAGCGATCCAGACCACTCATCCCTCTCTCCTCACCCTGTTTCCTTAACTTTGCCTCTCCCTCGCTGCACAAAAGTTGTGCAGTCTCCAAAAGGCTGGGCACCAGGGGAATCGCCCGGCCGCCAATATAAACAAGTCAATCACGCTGGCCATCGAAACAAGCAAGAGGATGACCACCGTTTCGTTACAAAATCTTACGATTGGCGAAAACACCGTTGGATTTTTTTTTGAAGGAAACACGCCCATGAAGGGTTTTTATTCTTGTACACAAATAATATTGCAAAGTTCAACCCAGGGTGCAAATTTATTAAACAGATCTTTAATAGGGCACCCGGTACAATGATTTATATTGGAACAGTTAAAACTAGGATTGTCCCTATTGACAGATAAAGAACTTTTAGCTCAAGCATCTGCAATGTAATTCTGTTGTCTTGGAATATAATGAAAGTTCAAGTCCATGTTTATCATATTTTCTTCCATTTCTCTCTTGATGATGTTTAATGAGCACCACTGCAAAGACAGTGGAGTTGGAAAAACACCATTCTATGTGGGAATGACATGTGGGGTCAGGATCCACATGTCAATGACACGTACGATGGTATTTTGTAAATTCATCATCCTTGCAATGGTACGAAGCAAATGAGACCTTTTACCTATGGTTTAGTTTGGGGTTTATATATAATTTCCTATTACACAAAGATGCATGCTCAGACGCAACTGCAAAATAATATATATTAGTAACCCTTGAAAAATAATACTGGAGTACGTACGAAAGATATTGCAATAAGCGTGGGTACTTGAAAACAAACAGACATACAACAGTGTACGTATATTACGGTACTACTACTAGTATATGCAAGGTGAGGGATAATGGAGGTCAAAAGAATCTTATCAGCCGCAGCTGGATGGGACTTAAAGCATGTCACCTACGGTGTCCTTTCCGGAGCCCTAGCCTAGGGCCTATATGCACGGCTGATGCTCCCCTACGGCTACTGTTCACATCGACGGATTCTTTTCAAAACCAAACCCACCGCACAAATATTTCTAGTCCATCCGTGTTAAAACAATTACTACGTACTTGTATCAATCGAAGCCGGAACCCAAAAACTCGGTTATTAAACCAGTAACGTATCTGTTAGATTGAGAATGGCGTTTTCTGACAACATTTCAGAGCAAGCTGGTTGCACTGGAACTGAACTGGTTGAATGTTTTTTCTCGAGTCTGAAGCCAGTCAAATGCGATTTGAGGCCTGTTTTCCCCTATCTAATTTTTAGAGGGGTTAAATCAAAAAGAATTTTATCATTTTAGAGTACTAAATAAAGTCTAATCTCGAAACTAATTGCAGACCCCTATCTAATTCACGAGACGAATCCAACGAGGGTAATTATAGTGTTATTAGAAGATGTTTACTGTAGCATCACTGTAGCAAACATAGATTAATTAGGATCATTAGATTCGTCTCGCAAATTAGAGGGAGGTCGCGACATAGGTTTTATTATTAAATTAATAAAAATTCTACTAAATAGTAAGATTCTCTTTGATGTGACAGTATCTAAATTTTAGAGGGTGGAAACGAACGGGGCCTTGATCTGCTTGAGATTCTACGCCTCCTACGAGCTGTCGCAGCTGCCTCTGAAAGAGTGACTGATGAAACCACATGACATGCAGTTCCATCAACTCAATGCGCAGATCAGATCCATTCCCCCACAGCCTACCACTACCAGCTGGTCTGGTCGAGCTGTGCGCATCAAGAGCAAGGCAAGTTTGGTCGAGCTCAAAAGAAAACAAGGACAGGGCTCAGCTGCGGGTATATACGTACTTCACCTCGGTTCACGCCACCGTCTTCATCAATCCAATCTAGACGACTGGATCGGACCCCGTCGTTTCTGTAGCTATAGCCAACAGCTACAGTATGACTATACCCCATATAGGTGCGGTGATATACGTACTGGCCCAGGCAAAGTAAAGTAGTAGCAAGGCAGCTAATACGGGACAAAAATAAAATTTACTTTGATCGTTCGTTTTATTACCAAAGAATTTTTAAACACGACTTATAATTTTATAAAATTGAAAAAATATTTTGAATAAGAAGAACGGTCAAAAGTAATGTTAAACAAATCAATGGTAAGGTATGGAGGTTACTATGGACTAGTATTTCACAATCAATCAATACATTTAGCATGTTAAGCATGCAGAGTAGTTACAACAAAGTTGCATTTCCACATAGATTATAGAATGACTGGTTTGTGTGTGTAGAAAGTCCATAGGACAAAATGGACTAATAAGATATCCCGGGCATTTTTCTTAGCAAGTGAAGGCGACTGACAAGGACGACATGCTATTGATATCAGAATGTTCATGCATGTAGTGGGAAGGTGCGAGGATATATTGTAGCCGACAGATGCTTTTGCATTTCTACGTCAACAAGTGTTGTTCTATGGAAAATATAACCTTTTTATCTATGGTTTAGTTTGGGCTGAAACGTGTACACTCGACACGTCACATATAAGCTGTACCGGCTTACGTGTGTTTACATCCAACATTTAGCATCCATATTCAAAGATCGTGAC
>JAUNZO010001152.1:0-78768 GCA_031894775.1 Chloris gayana | reverse complement strand
AGAGAGTTTTTGTGGGTGAGCACATACAACTAGGCATGGGCTAAACAGGTCCTGTTTAGGAGCATGGGCTACATAGTCCTTGTTAGAATTGACTACTCGCTACTCACCTGCTGCAGACGAAAATCGAGTCATCCTTGATGTCGTCCGAGCGACTGGACGCTCACCGAGATTGAAGATCCCGCTCATTTCTTTCGCTCCAAATAGTCCACTGAAGCAATATGACCGACGATCTCATTCCTTTGGCCAGTGATGATGTGGCTGGTGGGATGGAGTCAATCCATGAGCCGATGCAATTTTGATTGTCAACATGACTTTTCTCTCTTCTACTTTGTTGTACTCTCGGTCAGTGTGAAATATAAAAGCGCTACCAGAGTACCTGAAAACGATGCCACAACTTTACTTCGTTTTGTGCAATTGCAATTCGTCTCAATCCATGAAACAGGAAACAGGCAATCATGCCTGGGAAGAAGCTTGCGTGCTTCCTACTGCTGGGCCTCAACCTTGCAGCGTGCATCGCCGGCGACAATGACGACCGGTTCGTCTACTCCGGCTTTGCTGGCCAGCAGCAACCTCTTCCTTGACGGCGCAGCGTCCATCACAGCGAGCGGCCTCCTCGAGCTCACCAACGGCACGCAACGTCTCAAAGGCCACGCCATCTACCCCACCCAGCTGCGCTTCCGCGGCAGTGGTAGTGCCGTGCGGTCCTTCTCAACCTCCTTCGTGTTCGGCATCCTCTCCGCCTACCCCGACATCAGCACCAATGGCATTGTGTTCTTCGTCGCGCCGAGCAAGGACTTCTCGGGCGCCATGGCGGCGCAGTACCTCGGCCTCCTCAACAGCAGCAACAACGGCAACGCGAGCAACCGCATCTTTGCCGTCGAGCTCGACACGAAGCAGAACAACGAGTTCGAGGACATCAGCGACAACCATGTCGGAATCGACATCAACAGCGTCGTCTCGGTGAATTCTACCGATGCCGGATATTATGAAGATGGCAACGGTAACTTCCACAACCTGACTCGCTGATCAGCCACGAGGCGATGCAAGCGTGGGTGGATTATGACGGAGAGACCAAGAAGATCAATGTAACCTTGGCTCCCCTCAAGATGAGCAAACCGGTGAGGCCCCTGCTCTCGGTAACGTACGACCTCTCAACAGTTATACCAGACATGGCATACATCGGCTTCTCATCCTCAACAGGATTGGTTAACTCGCGTCACTATGTTCTTGGATGGAGCTTCGCCATGGATGGACCTGCTCCATCGATCGACGTCGCCGAGCTGCCGAAGCTCCCCGTGAGTTCCCCAAGCCAAGATCCAAAGCCATGGAAATTGTTCTGCCATTTGCCACTGCAGGGCTACTGCTCTTAGTAGGCACAGTTCTTGTTCTACTCAGGAAAAGGCAGCTACGGTACAGGGAGTTGAAGGAGGATTGGGAAGTAGAGTTTGGTCCGCACCGGTTCTCATACAAGGATTTGTTTCGTGCCACGGAAGGGTTCAATAACAAAAATCTGTTGGGTGCAGGAGGATTTGGGGAAGTATACAGAGGAGTTCTTGTGGCGTCTAAATACGAGATTGCTGTGAAGAAAGTGTCACATAACTCGAAGCAGGGGATGAAGGAATTTGTTGCTGAGATTGTTAGCATTGGGCGCATGCAGCATCCTAACCTTGTACAATTACTAGGTTATTGCCGCAGAAAAGGTGAACTATTTCTGGTGTATGAGTACATGTCAAATGGAAGCCTAGACAGGTACTTGTATGGTAACAAGAACAAATCTACTCTGAGTTGGAGTCAGAGGATTTCAAATCATCAAAGGCATTGCATCAGGCTTGCTCTACCTCCACGAGGAGTGGGAGAAAGTTGTCGTTCACAGAGACATCAAGGCAAGCAATGTGTTACTTGACAATGGTATGAATGGTCGACTAGGTGACTTTGGGCTTGCAATGCTGTATGATCATAGTGCCAACCCAGAAACCTCTCATGTTGTTGGCACAATAGGATACCTTGCCCCTGAGATCGGTCGTACTAGTAAGGCAACTACTCTGACAGACATATTTGCCTTTGGCATATTCGTCCTTGAGGTTACTTGTGGGCAAAAGCCCATCATGCAACATTCAGAAGAAAACCATGTCATGTTAGTGGATTGGGTTGTCGAGCATCTGAACAGAGGATTACTAACTGAGACCGTGGATGCCAGGATCCAAAGCGACTGCAACTTTGATGAGGCATGCGTAGTGCTTAAGGTAGGGCTGTTATGTTCTCACCCCTTTCCTGAAGCAAGGCCTAGCATGCGGCAAGTCTTGCAGTACCTCAATGGTGAAATGCCAGTGCCACAGCTGGTTCCGGCGCACCTCAGCTTACATATGTTGACATTGATGCAGAAATGATCGTTCTGGACTCCAACATCATGTCGTATCCTTCTTTGGAGAGTATTTCCAGCCTTGTGCAAGGAAGGTAAGATGAATGGACTTGTGAACATTGACAATTCAGTTTTTCGTATATATATATGAATCTACTTTCATATATGCACTGCTAAGAAAAGAGTTGTATGAATTCATATATATGAATCTATTTTACATATATATATGAAGTTCAATTTATATGATATACATAAGTACATGAGAAAAGCAGGCTTGTATGAATTTATGTTCATCAAATAGGAAAGAGTTGATCTCCTGCCACCGGTTTGGCCCTGCCCAATCGAGACCTAAACCATTTCTATTTCCTAAATGACACTTAAACTATATTCTGACAGACTGTGAGTGGGTCGTGAGACCTGAAACCATTTTCTGTTTCGCTGAATATTCAAGTTAAAATACTTGCATGTTATGATCAAGAATTTGATATAGTAGTTTATATAGGACAATGCTATACGTCCGACTAGACTGCATCCGACTCTGTGTGCAGACTCAAACGGAACACTCATTAGAATACACGACAGCTAGTGGCATCAGTTGAATCTAGCTGGAGATCAAATCTTGGAATACAATGGCTAGCTGGCCATTAGTACGGGTAGCATCGTCAAAATGCTGTAGTCGTGATCACGGAGTCGGCACAACTGGCCAGTTGGTCAATCTGTATAGCATTATCCATATGTTATAAACATGTTCTATTTTAAATTTAGATGAGTTTTTTCAGTCCAAAATACTGAATATTTTGGTGAGTAGTTTGACCTAACAGTATAGATATGATACCGAGATACAAGGATTCTATTGTTCACATTACTTCAAAAACATATTACTAAATATTTCATATAAGACCGTCAATCGAGTCACTCTCAGGCACTTAGTCAAGACATCACTGTGATCCCTTCCCTGTCATATATATAAGACGGTCTCCCGTTCGTTCACGTCGTCTTTCTGAATATTGAACGATGCAATCCCTATCCTGCTGACTACTCTCTGCCATACTCACCTACCAGTGGCGGCTTCTAGATCAAATATTTAAGGTGTATCTAGGCTCCTATATAGTACATCACTATTTTTAACTATGCACTTATTTGTCATGTTATGCGAAAATACCAAGAACCTTCATTGTTCAAACCTAAAAAGATTTAAATTGCATTCTTGAAAGATATGCTACCAATCAAGTCAACCGGTGTCTTCCTCCCTGCACGCTTCACAGCAGCCGGCCGGTCTCCCAGAGTCCCAGTCCTTCACGTTCTTTGACTTTCTGATGTTCAAACAAGCAGTCCGTGTCATGCTGGCGTGCAGGAACAATGAACGGGCGTGCCATCCAAAATGCTCATCATTTTCCGGTCCACGGTCCACTATAGACTTCAAGATCGACGGCACAATATTTTGAATGCCCGTCACTCTCTTACAGACGTTGTTGTGTTGTGTCAAGCCCTCATTCAATATTTTTTAATGTAATAACACCTGAAATTATGTACCTGCTAGCTCCTAATGCAATAAACCTATCGCGGACATCAAACACCGTACCCAGTAAACTAAAAGCCGCCTCAGCAGACCGCATGAGCGATGACGAGAGCACATGATGCTCCTCATTCTGCTCCCCTTCCTCTCCTCCGGACTTGTTCTTTCATCCCTTGCTGCCACTACCAACGGCGAGCCGTTTGTCTACACCGGCTTCGCCGGTGCCAATCTAACTCTGGACGGGGCTGCCAGTATCACACCAACTGGCCTCATCGAGCTTACCAATTCTGCCTCAACCCACCAAAAAGGCCACGCCTTCCACCCAACTCCCCTGCATCTCTCCGCTTCCCCGGACAGCGGTGTGCAGTCCTTCTCCGTCGCCTTCGTCTTCGGCATCGTCTCCAGCTACACCGACTTCAGCACCCATGGCTTGGCCCTTGTCTTCACGCCGGGCAAGTCCCTGCCGGACGGGCTGACGGACCAGTACCTGGGCCTCACCAGCATCCAGAACGATGGCAAGGAGAGCAACCATATGTTTGCCATCGAGCTGGACACGGTGCAGAACATCGAGTTCCGCGACATCAGCGCCAACCATGTCGGCATCGACATCAACGGCCTCAGCTCCGTGGCTTCAAAAGATGCAGGCTACTTCGACGACAAGAGTGGCGGATTCACAAACTTGAGTCTCATTAGCCGTGACGCGATGCAAGTGTGGGTGGACTATGATGGAGACACGATGCAGATCAATGTGACCATGGCTCCACTCGGAATGGTAAAACCCAAAAAACCTTTGGTCTTTGCCACCAAAAATCTGTCATCCGTGCTACTGGAGCCATCATACATCGGATTCTCATCGTCGACTGGCCCGGTGAACACACAGCACTATGTTCTTGGTTTGAGCTTTGGCATGAACGGATCTCTCCCGGCGATTGATCCCACCAAACTGCCCAAGTTGCCACAGTTTGGGTCCAAGCCTCGCTCAAAGGTCTTGGAGATAACCCTGCCACTAGCAAGTGCGGTACTCGTTCTCATCATAGGCAGCGCCTTGATTATACTTGTAAGAAGGCGAATGAGGTACAGAGAGGTAAGGGAAGATTGGGAGATTGAGTTTGGACCGCATCGGTTCGCGTACAAAGACTTGTTCCATGCCACAAAAGGGTTCAAAGACAAGTACTTAATTGGCTCAGGAGGCTTTGGAATGGTATACAAGGGGGTGCTTCCAACGTCTGGAGTGCAGGTTGCTGTTAAGAAGGTGTCTCATGGATCTAAGCAAGGGATGAAAGAGTTCATCGCTGAGATTGTAAGTATCGGCCGCATCCGACATCGTAACCTTGTTCAGTTACTTGGGTATTGCCGTCGAAAAGATGAACTCATTCTGGTGTACGATTACATTCCAAATGGTAGCCTGGACAAGTATCTATACAGCAAAGACAGAGATAGGGTTACCTTGGATTGGGCTCAAAGGTTCCATGTCATCAAAGGTGTCGCTTCTGGCTTACACTTCCTTCATGAGAGGTGGGAGAAAGTCGTTGTTCATCGGGACATCAAGACGAGCAATGTGCTACTGGATAAAGAAATGAATGGCCGGCTAGGCGATTTTGGGCTTGCAAAATTGTATGAACATGGCGCCAACCCGCAAACTACCCGTGTGGTTGGCACCACGGGGTACCTAGCACCAGAGCTGCTGCGATCAGGCAAGGCCACCCCTCTTACAGACGTTTTTGCTTTCGGCACATTCATTCTTGAGGTTACGTGTGGGCAGAGACCTATCACACAAGATGAACAAGGAAAACAGATCCTTCTTGCTGATTGGGTACTAGACCATTGGCACAATGAGTCAATCGTTGATGCAGTGGATCCAAGGCTGCAAGGAGAGTACAATTATGATGAGGTGTGCCAGGTACTTAAGATTGGATTGTTGTGCTCACATCCATCTGCCACAGCAAGGCCAAATATGCAGCAAGTCATGCATTATCTTGAGGGACAGATGCCGATTCCGGAGATGATGGGCACAAACTTGAGATTCAACGTCCTAGCTCTCATGCAAAGGGAAGGACTGAGTATGATGTCAAGCCCAGCATATTCGTCAACGATGATGAGCGCTGGCAGCATATCTGACCTCTCAGGAGGAAGATAACACCATGTTGTTTTATGTTATTATTATTACGACGTGATGCTCTTTCTTTAATCCATATCTAGCTAGCACTTTGCCTCCACTCACATTTAGATTCTAGTTACAGTTAGCTTGGACGAGAATTAATAAACAGTGAACAGCAATGACATAGATTTAACCATGTGAAAAATAACTGTCTTATGATGCAAAAAAAAAAAGATATACTACTTGTCAGGTTCGGTTGAGAGGCTACTAACAGAAACTATTGATTTAGCACTAATAACACTCTGTCACACTCTGTACAACAAACCGTGGCCTGGCTCCAATGTCATTTTATAATCTTCCAAAACAATATGTTGTGATTTGCGAGCAAGCATCCTCTTCGCTCCATTTTGAAATGAAACAACGACAACGAGGATTTTCTTTAACAGTCAGAGTTGAAACATAATCAACTTCCTTTTCCGTTCGAGGATGAAATGAGTCCAACTAAAGTACAACCTACACAAACTTCAGGCCCAGCCAGCCCAATTATCTCAGGGCCTGCACACTTGGACCTTAACTTACATATCACATTTTCCTCCCTCATGCATGTCCCCGCATTGACAACCATCCCCAAGAGCCCCTCCACCAGATTATTGTTTTCACGATCCTTTTGCACTATGAAAGATGCGTGGAAAATTTCAACAAAAATATGAATAGACAATGCATGTTATAATCTATTATCATGTAAAGTTTTAGATGTAACAACTACTTATCCTAAGCGTAATAGAAAAAAGTGAAACAAATAATGCTTATAACAGGATACGGCTGAGGATGCGACTATTGAAGCTGATTTTTTTTTCTGCACCTGGAGCCAATATTTATTGTACCTAAAATTTTACATAATAATAGATCATATAATTATTTATACATATTTTTACTGTAATTATTTGTGTAATTATTGTAGTGGAAAAATCTCATGGGAGCACGTGAACTTCAATTTCAACACACTACCTAATAAAATACTAGCTAGTATAAACTATATCCATAATACCAGCTAAAATACTCTAATAATTTTTTACTCACCATTAATTTTTTACTCACCATTTTTGTATTTTTTATGGAACTTATCATGGACAAAAAACACAATTCATATACAAACATTTAGCTGCTAAATTGGGAAAACGGAAGCTTCTAATTTTCAATCGACTGGAAATGATGGATTGTGTTTAGTAGATGACAACCACGCTTGGATTTAGATCTGACGGCCAAAATTATCCCCAGTTGTGCTTCATCAAACCAGAAAATGTTGGAAAAATTATTAGGTAAAAAAATTAGAGAACCGTAGTGTCACACCAGGGCAGGGCACCAGGCAAATACGAAATGAAAGGCCCAATTAAAGGCCCAATGAAATAGGGCATCCCATCGAAGCAAGTGAAGACTCCTTATGTACAAAACAAAATCCAAAGTCTGGATGGATCTGCTAAATATTTTTGCAAATAATAAGGAGTCGTGAAACGGTATGATGCCTCGCATAATTCAGTGACAGGTTAAACGAAGGTTCAGCGCAAGGGGTGATGCACGCCAAGAGAGAAATAGCAGTTATAAAACCTTAATGGTGTCTTCTAAAAACCTTGACCTCAAACCTGGGTCACTGGGGTGGTACACGGAAGCCTCAACCATTAAGCTAAGAGCCTTTTTGCATGGGTTATGTCTTCTAAATATGTACATATTTTCTATTTTCAAAAATAATTGTACAGATTAGAGATAAAGAACGCACATCATACTTAAACATGATGATGACCAGCAACACTACGTGTCCCTGTTACTGACCCCCGCTAAGGATCACCGGCAGGATTGTCTTGGGAGGCTGCGTCAGGTCTACTGAAAATCCCGGCATGTGCTAGCAACGCCCAGAGAAGGGTTACCAGCTCCTCGCCACGAGAAATGGCTTCCGCGTGAGCATCCAAGTTCTCAGAGGGAGCGATATATACAATCATCTCTGACCAAAAAGCAGCCAGCTCCTTCCACCCTTTCTTCACTTCCACCAGCTGTTGCGCGAGCATCACGCCGATCTTGAGCATGCTACTGTAATCTGATTCTTCATTCAGCAATTCCGCCAGCCGCTGAACCCCTGCTCTCCCCGCCGCACGAAGGAGACGATCAGCGTCCTTCATGACGTCTTCGTATAGTTTCTTGCACCAATCATCATCGTCAGGCAGTAGCTCAGGATGGCAGGCCACCAAGTAGGCGCAATAGCGTGACAAGTGAGTGGCAGCAATCTTATCATTTGGATCCCATAACGGTGCTGGATTCTCGGGGATCCTATCAGGATCGACCAATTCCTGCGAGAGGTTCTCCTTCTTACTATCAGAACCCGCTTGCTCCTGGTCCATCAGGTCAAATATGCTCGTGGCAATGTGCCAAGCAAGTAAGGTATCAGCTACACTTGTGCCGTGGTTCGCCGTGCAGGCAACCAAAACTGGCGGTGATGGTCGATAGATGGGCTACACAGAAGATTAAGTGCAATGATGAGTTATATTTAGTGAGGGCCGGGACAAAGAGCATAACTGCAACAAAGTCAGCAGGATATATACCTTCACGCTTCCATCCTGCCCGACGGTCTGGTCTCCTTTCTGGAGCACTTTGAACACGGATTCCTTCACCGCATTTAGCTCCTCTTCCTTCTTGATGGGCATTTCTTTAGGGAAACCGAAGTAAGCCCATAAACGAGGGCATACTTTCCACCACGGACGGTGCACCAGTATCGAACACTGGCCCATTTTGTAGCCCCAACTAGTATTCATGAGGTTGCAATGGTTGACCACAAAGCCAAAAAATTTCTGCACGGCGGAATTCTGTCCGTACCAAGAAGTATGCTTAACGTAGCGGCAAATGAGGGCTACTTTGGTCCAATTACAGCAGATGCCATAAACGATACCCTTGGCCTCATGATACAAAAGCACCACAAGGACTAAAGATACTGATACCACATCATAAGTGATTTTGCCAAAGAAGTCGTGATGTCCAAACTCACCTCCTGTTTGTGTAGTAGCATTTTGGCTCGGGCACCACACTAAACAGTACACCTGTAAATCACTACTACCTCCGAAAACAGGCAGGGTTCCGATCAATACGAACATATACAAGCAGTAACCGATGCTCATGAGCGAGATTGCAATTTGCGGGAAAGCAGAGTTGAAATAGCAGACTGAAACGGATGAATTGTAATAAGAATTGATGAAAGAAAGCTCATCTGCAATCACATTAAATGCCCTCTTATGACTAGTATCATTGAGATACTCAGGACAAAAGAAAATCTGGGCTTCCATGAAGCCGGCTTCAGAGACCGAGTACTTTGCAAAGCGGCATCGTAGCAGCTTGAACAAGGCGAATGAAAAGCACAGATCTTTGTGTTCTAGCTTCAGGAAAGTATCATCTGGATTCTGGTCCCAAACTCTCCGCAAAGTGACCATCTGATCCTTCCGTGCCGTGCCACCAAGATTGGACACTTTCTCTTCCAAGCTGTAACCATGAGGCTGCTCTATTAGTTTGTAACAGCACGCCTCTCCGCTAACTACAAGTTCAGGAGTACTGTGCTCATCATTAATAATTTGTGCATGTACTGTATTATTATTATTATTACGGAGGTGAGCCATGTAGCTGACAATAAGCCGGGGATTACGGCCAAGAATAAATGACTCCCCGTTAGAATAGAACCCAATGTACCTCTGGAGCATTTTCAAACACGGAAGAGCCATAAGTGGAACGAAGATGCCACTCCATTGTTCCCGAATTCTCTGATTATCCAGTATTACACGGACGGCCGTTGCATCAGTCAGGAAACCTGATGAGTAAAATTCCCTCGTAGGTACCCTCGGAGGTAAGGTTATGATTATAAGGTATACAACCCAGATTGCTTTGATCAACAGTTCTATTGGGGGTTCGACGCTTCGTCCTTCCCTTGCATCACTGGCAACTACTGTGCTTGTACTGATAACAATAGTTACCACGACTGCAGTCCATACTAAGACTAGGACGAGGTGATTACCCGGTTGGCATGAGGCTGATACGATATGGCGGTGATCGAATAAATAGCTGGTGAAATACATATCACTTCCAACGGTCGCAGCAACGTCGGAGACGATGGGGAGGAACAAGGTGGAGGCCCCCAACAAGAGGTAGCGTACCAGGGGATTACGTCGCGCGCGGGGTTGGAAACGCCTGTTCCCACCACGATTCCCATCAAGACGGCGTTCACCAGCATGAGCCCGTTCACTCGCTGCAGCTTCCTATTAAAGCGGCCAGTGAAGCGATCCCGTAGTGCGGGGGAGCAGAGTTGTCTGTAGTTTCCATCCATTATCCACCCGATGAGCTGAGATATGATAGCAGCCAAAATTAGATAGGAATAATACTAGTGCAAGCCGTTGCATGAACAAGAAATGAACCCTGCTGCAAAGTCTGCATGGACCAGGGTACTAAACCTGGATTTGGGGAAGACAACAACAAATTGATATTAGCACGCACCCAATACACGAGAGAAAATACGTGGTCTTTCTGCCCCGGCAAGAAATCGAATTCCAAATCGGAAAGGGAAGAGACGGCACTGGATTGAGCTGCGTGCCCGACGGAGATGCAAGTTCCAACACCACCACGCACCACCTGTGCCTTGTGTGCTAAGGTTAGTTAAGCAAACCTTTATTAGCGGTTAGCGCAAAGGCTTTGGAGTACAACGCTCATAGATACCACATATATAGAGCACATTTACAGTACACATTAGTACCAGTAATTACTGGTAGTTCTACTATTAATTATAAACAATAATTATTACCAGTATTTTGAAGTAGCAATAATTTTACCGGAGCATTTTTGGGAAAAATGTTAAATGATAGTTATATGTACAAAAATTTTGAGGAAATTTTATTCCATTTTTGTAATTTTGAAATTGCATAAATTTTGAATTTGAATTCAAAATTCATGAATTTGAATTTTCTCAAATTTATTTGAAATTTTAGGAATTTTGATTTTTAATTCGTTAAATTTCAAATTTGAATTTGGTAACTTAGAAATTTCCCAAATTCCGAATTTGAATTTTGCAATTTCGAACTTGAACTTTTCAAATTTAAAATTTCAATTTTTACGAATTGAAATTCGTTTTTTTATATTCCATTTTTGTGAATTCCAAATTTGAATTTCATGAATCGCCAATTTAACTTTTCTCAAATTCAAAATATGCTGACATATGTAATTTACTGGTAGTAATGTGTAAGGTAAACTTGCTAATACCATACATCCGGAAGGACCCTCTGTACTTAGAGCTCTTTAATTTTTCATTTTGGACACACTTCCTTGGGTCCTTCGAAAAATGGAACTCTCCATGTTGAATAATCAGTACCCCAGGAAAAAATATCAATCAATATTGCATCGACATATCATCTTCATTTGTTGTGCAGATCCACGAAATTTCGTTGTTGACTATATAGACTAGAAATATTCCACGGCTCCTTCAGAAAAAAAATTATCCCGCGGCGTTGGACAGTAAAAAATATTTGACGGCGTTCTCTGACAACAAATTGTTGACTATGATTTGAACAAGTCCTTTTTTGCCTGACTTGGTAGGTGCCTCTGCTCAATAGTTTTCTCACGGACATATAAGAGTCGCACGTCTTCTCATTTACTCCATTCATTTGTTTCGCACACACTGGACAGACGGCTTTTGTCCTACCTGACAACGTGTGGAAATTTTCTTGGAATGTCGTTTTCGTGAAGGACGAGTGTGGTAAACAACGAGCAGGATAATGTGAAAGAAACGGGCGGCGCACGATGGATGATTTGGTGGAATCGTCCTTGCCCTCCTGGGTCCACGAGTTACGTGTTATATAGGGAGAACTAATAACCATTGCTGTGGTTTACCAGTTTACAAGAGTATCACGGAGATTGTTTGCTTTGTGCTTAAGGAATACAACAGATTATAATTTGCTTTGTGCTTAAGGAATACAACAGATCTCGTTCATTTATGACTGAATTCAGAATCTATTTAATAATAAAAGGAGATGACCTTCTCTCCTCAATGCCTAGAAAAAAGAGAAATAGGCTAGAAATTCTCACAAAAAAGCAAAACATCTAGCCCTTAATTATATATTTCCAAAATTTTAGATCAATATCTGGCCATTGGTTCCTCACGTCGTCCCTTGAATCAATCCAAATAAATCTGGTGTCATAGCAGCGCCTTGCCTACGACGGACGTTTGCATCTACGGCTGCCGCCTGCTACTCGAAACAGCGGCACCTCTTTCCACCGTATTGCTCGCAGATATTCATGCCGTCCTGTGCAACAGATTCAATCGATTTTCTCCCCATGGTGGGATTACTAACTCCTAGATGGCGCATTCGCGCTCGAATTTGATGCTATGCTACATTGTTTGCCATGGGAACTTGAGCGATCTGCTCTGCTGCTGCAGACTTCGGGTGGCGTGCTGAAACTCACACGTCGCTACTCTGGTCAATCATGGGAACTTCAGTGATCTGCTCTGCCATAGACTTCGGCAACAACGCCCTGGAACAATGACCGTATAAAGATTGAACTACTCACTGGGTTCATCGATCTGCTATAACCACGGATGTGAAAACAAATTTTGCGTATAATGGAGACGGTGCAGAGGGCAAAACACAGGTGGATACGGCGTCCTAGGCATCAGGTGCTTCATAGGCTGAAGGACTAAATGCTACATGGATTGTGGTTGCAGCCTTGCATTGTTGCAGCTCCATGCCTCCATGTGAGCGCTGAAGTTATCATGATATCCATCATCAACGTCAATCCAAGGTATAGGTGAACATTATGCATATGACAACATGCCCCAGCTAGCCAGTGACAGGTTCGTAAAGATTATGTTACTTTCTAAATTAACAACCATACGATATCAATAATTTAACATCCAAACTCGACCTCTTTCAACATATATTACTCACGATTTTTTAGTCGCTAGCCACAATAGTTCTTCCGGGAGCACTTGTCACCGATTAAGAGATAACCAGGGGCAAATCTGTTAGGATATTTTTTTGAGCCTGCATAATTAATTATCTTACTGCAATGACAGGTTTTTACTCTCAATACTACAACAGTATTGTGGCTTGAGGGTACATTCCATATGATGCTAGGGCTTACTCCTTCGCCAAATTTAGCTAATTTTGTTCCAGTTGACAAACAACCTTCTTGAAATTTTTCTATATTTTGGAATTTTTCACAAAGACTAGCAAATAGTTTTAGCACATTGTCTTCTAATTTAAAAGAAACAGAATAACATGCTGGTATAGAAAGGGCAGATACAACACGGTTGACAAAAATAAAATAATTATTTTCACACAATCTGTCAAGAATATAGCATTCATAATATATAACCCACACTGAACATCAATTTAAATATTACGATCTTGGCATTTTTCTTGCAACATGGAGTTTAAGTTAAATTTCAATTTTTTCATCCGAATATACATATTAAATATATTGTCTACAAGTACAAAAGTCGTTGAACATTTCTGTAGTCTTACATTTATTTGGTGTAATTTCACTGTATTTCAAATCACATAATCAGAATAGCACGTCTTCAAACTTTTATTATGAAAGCAATGAAACTAGGAAAATTGCATTAGAAATTCATATATAAAGACACGTCCTCACAGAGAAAATTGACCTGCTATACCAAATATATATATACTAAAATGACATTTTATGCCTTGTGCAATAAGTATCCTTACATTTTTCTTGTACACAAAAATATTTTACTGTATTTTTAAATTTTTTTGATGGATTGTAATCAGGGCAACTACACACAAAAGTCCAGGAAGCTGATTTTAGTGACTAATTCAATACTTTATTTTGGATGAGTTAGCAAGCTGACCAAACAACTGTATACTGTGACTAACATTCATCAACTTTTTGGCCTTCCATGAATTTGTTCATTATATTCGTATTAATTGGAATCATGAAAATATATTATGGAAATATTTATTGAAATAAACATTCCATGTGTCAAAATGCCATGGTAAAAAAGACATCACTAAGAAGTAATAATAAAATAGATTATCGAAGTACATTATGTTAAAATATGTTATTCATATTCTAATATGATGTTAGAAGTAATCATTGTATGTCCGCAGTAAAAGCTACGACCCATAGTAATAGTTCAAGAAACAAACAAACAATTGTGTATTGTTTGTTGTGCGAATTCCTACAGCAGTCTAATGTGGTAAAGTGAATTGTTGAATTTTGATACAATTGAATGAAAGTAAGGGAAAAAACATGATTCAAAATGTATAGTAGAATATTGATGTTGAGTGGTTGTAATTTATTAATTCTTATGGATTACATTATTTATAAGTTCTACACCAAGTGGAAAATAATGCTAAAAAAGTTTGTACAAAAATACACTACCTAAGGATATCTAGCCCGAGCTATTGCGCGGGCAAATTGGCTAGTTTTAGAAAAAAGAGAAACATAGTGTGAGGAGACCTCAACCCGAACATGATAAATCAATCCACGATCAACCCATGGATAAATGAGAACGACTCAAAGTATAAGGATATGAGACCAGATGAGCTAGCTCATCTCAAGAAGGAGATGACAACTAGACCACGATATAACGTTGCAACCTACATCTATAATTGCTTCATCAAGTGGCAGGATTGATGTTCCATTCTGGCGTCTTACAATCTCAAATAAGTTTCTACAGCTCTCTTCATCTTCTCTTCCATTGAAAGGCTTGGTGGAATACTAACTCATACAATCATTCTTGTAGTGATTATTGGATCTGCTTTGTTCTCATGCCGAGAAATGGGTACCTTCTAGCAGGGTTTACAAAACCGAACGAACCGTCGGAACCGGACGGGACCGGCCCGGAGGTTAACCGGATAACCGAAAAAACCAGCCGGCTAACCGGGCAAAATTCATTTTTTGTTCAGGATGGTTGGCAATTGGTTAGTTGGTCGGTTATTTCGGTTAACCGACCGGTTTTCAGGCAGAGTGAAAATGCAATAAAATCAAGAAAAATATCAGAAAAATAGAAAAAATGCATTAACTATCCTTAAATATTAATGATAATTTTAGACATCAATTCACAATATATCCACTTCATAGGACATAGAACAACCATATTGTCCAATAAAAAGTCAAATATAGTTGTCTAACCCATATTGTTCAACGCAAATTCATACATCAACAAGATTACTTATACATGGTACATAGAAAAGCATGGCTTGCATTCAAATTCATATAACAACAAGATTAATTATACATGGTACATAGAAAAATATGACTTTCACTCATGTCTCGGCTATAGTTGTCCAACACATAGTCTTCAACAAATAATTATACATCAAGAAAATTACCTAACTTTCAAAAAATAACATCAATGACTTTCTATGTTAAATTTCTGACTATGTTCTATCTAAATTACCTATGACTACATATGTTTCCTATTTAGCTAAAAAAAGAAAATTTAGATTTGGGAGAGAGAGGGTTAGCCGGCCGGTTATACTTGGTTAATCGACGGTTTGATCGGTTAACTGGTCGGTTATAAGGTTCTACGGCCTTTTTACTTTTATTTGTATTCCGTGAATTTTTTCTATGTCAAACAACCGGTGTAACCGGCCCGATTGACCGGTTAATCGGGTTAACACACGTTAACCCGGTTCTTTGAACCTTGCCTTCTAGTGCTCGACAACCTTAACACGAACAAAAAAGGCTATTCTAATATCGTGAGTGTCATAGACTGGTAAGTAGTTAATCATAATCCACAACTATAATTCAGAAATGATAATTTCATCTAACGATACGCTTTCGTCGATGGAGCTGCGCATACGAGAACCATGTCGAGGCTGGAGGGCCGCACAACCTCAAGACGGCCGAAAAATATGTACTTTCGGCAAAAATTCCCGGTAAGATATATTCGTGTCACTTCTCTATGTCGTTGTCCTACTATAGTTATAATTTGCATCAATATAATTTATTTCCTCTATTTTATAGTGTCTTAAACAAGTAAAAGGAAGTGTCCATTATGGCTACTACACTTGTTTGTACACAAATGGCTTCTCCGATTACATGAATGTTGTCGGTGTATCGGGATCGGGGTCCCCACACCGCCTACTACACAAGCGCAAGCCGCAGAAGCTCCGCAAGATGCCAAAGCCAAAAGCTAGAAGACAAAATCCTTGCATGCATGCAAGGGAATCTTTCTCTCCCTTCCCTTGGTGGCTTACGGGAGAAGGGAAAGGGGGAGGCCCAAGGGAACTCCCAACCTCCAACCACACGCATTTATTTTCCTTGTACCGTCCAATGTGGGGATTCCCTCTTGACATATAAAAGAGGAGGCCCTAGGGCAAAGGGTGGAGGGCCGCCCACTCTCTTACGAGAGGAGGCCATGCGCTTCTTCTTTCTCGAGCCCCCATTGGAGCCTCTCCGAAGCTCCACCCTCGTATTATGCTACTCCAAATAATACACACAAAGCGGGACGTAGGGCTATTAGCCTCGGGCGGCCCGAACCTGGGTAAAAAATCCCCGCGTGTTTATTCGCCTTTTTATTCGCTATTCGTTTCGAGATTGCAACGTGTTTCATCCCTAATCCGAACCTCAAGGGGCGGTTTGGCTAACCCCCATATGTTGGAATCCGTAAATCCGACATTTGGCGCGCCAGGAAGGGGAAGGAGGCGTTGTTTTCCCCATTCTTCGTTTGTAGATCTTGCTTTTCTTCGATTTGGAAAACTCTGATTTTCCCCTTTTCCGCTCGTAAATCTGGCTGCGCACCAAGCTTGCACGCTCGTCTTGCTCGGATCCGGGTTTATCCAAGCTTACATCGCATTTTCATGCTTTCCCTGCTGCTTTTCGTGCGGAGCGTCTTTCACTCTCTCGGGCTTGCGTGCCCAAGCGCGGTCCTCGAAGCCCAACTGCTGGCAGCAGAGAAGGCAGACCAGCTGTCCGTACCACGCTGCTGCTGCGAGTACTCGGGAGCTGCGACTACCCGGGAGCTGCGAGTACTCGGGAGCTGCGACTACTCGGAGGAGCGTCAACCGCTCGGGACCTCGACCACAGCAAGTTACAAGTACCCGGTCGAGCTGCGACTGCGAGTACCCCGGACTCGGCAAGGATGTCCGCGGCTCCTGCGCATCGTCCACGACGGTGCCCCGGGCTCGCGACGCGCCGGGGCTCCGCAGGGAATACGGCGAGCCGTACAACGCCGGCGACTCGGAGCCGCGTCCCAGCTCGCGGCTCTTATCCGGGCGAGCTCCGGGTCCCCGACCACCTCACGAGATGGCTCGGGAATACCACCGAGTGCTCGGACGCCCGATCGCCTCATCACCGAACGCCGCCCCGGCTACGACATGGGCACGACATGTTGCGCGGTGACGGCTCCAACAACTCGGACACGCACCTTTGTCCGACCACGTCGCGCGACACCGACGGACTCGCCCGCCGGACCACGACGACGACCGGGGGCTCCCCGCGCGACGTGCCGCGGCTCCACCTTGAGGCATGGACTGCCCCGAGTGACCCCGGCTTGGGCTACTCCGACGACCGAGATGCCCATGGCCGCGTCGCGTCGACTAGCGGCGTCCGACTTCGGCTCCGACCTCCCGGCACGGGCACGGACGACGCGGTGAACCCGGACGTCGCCAACGACATCAGCCGGGCGACCCGGAGCGGGTGGCGTAGCCACCACTTCCCGTCCAAGGGACCCGCGCGACTCCGGCAGCGCCCGGGGCTCCTCCCGGCAATGACGACGTCAACGAACCCGCGTGGCTTGGACGTCGGCTGGCTAATGACGACGACGACGAGGCTGAGTGGTTGTGTGGATACGGTCGGACCCTCGGCATGATGTCCACAAGACTACCTCGCGTCGCTGCTCCAATTCGCACCAACCCGAGGTCGGGGGCTAGGGGTGTACACCAGGTGACATAACCACCATCGAGCGACGCGACTACGGCCTCGCGACAAACAACGCTGTAAGTACACTTCGTCTTCCAACAAAAAAGGGACGCCATGGCGGGTATCTACCGTTCGAGCTTTGGGGGCTCGCTGGAACCCGAGAAATCGACCGATCTTGCTGTGGCACGCCCAAGCCGTCCGCCTCGCAGGCGCAAAAGCCACCACTTAGCCAAGGTGCAACAAAGCCGGATTACTCCACGTAATCCAGGCTTAAGATACCACCGGCGTGGCAATCCTCAAGCCGGCTACTTTGGCCGTAGTCGCGAGATAGCCGCTCAGGAGTCGTGACATGACGAGCGCACTAAGCCGATTGTCCCTGCACAATCGCAAAAAATCCACCTCGGTGGTTCGAGAAAGGAACAAGCCACGGTGCTAGTCCAACCCGGTGGACGACCGGCGGCGGACCCGCTCCGGATTGCCTTGGCAAACCGGAGCGGCCCGATTATCGAAGTGACTAATTAGCTACCGATCACGCACCGGTCTACTCGAAGTGGTCTCCCGTTAGACTACTCGGGTAGCCCGCGCCGGCGGAAAGTCGCACGTTTAAACACGTACGCAGCGCCCGTGTTGACAACGGGCACCACCTGTCTTGACACGGGTCTTTCAGCCACATCTAACGGCTTCGCGAGCGCTACGTTCCGTACCTTATGACGCTGATGCTTATGCTTCCTTAAAATCGCCAACGGAGGTTCGACCTAAATGACATCGAATGCGGTCTCACATCGCGACTAGATCGGACTACTAAGGTCGAACCCGGCGGTTAGCAAGGGAAGTTAAAGGCGGACAGCCACGGGACTAAGCAGCTAGCCCCCACGAGCCTACTTCTACCGGTCAAGAACAGTTGACACTTACGCCCGGTCGTCTAGTCGGGCCTTGCCCGTGACACCGGCTTGACTCGAGATTGTATGTCAAATGTTCACTTGATCAACGGGAGGGTTCGTATACTTCATCCTAGCGAAGGACGAATTCACGAAGACGTAACGACTATGACGGAGACGGTTTGGCCTCACCACCGGCCACCTCACCGACCGATCATAAATGTGGAAAATACTATGGTACGGTTGGAAGGGTTCTTGAAGTGGGGATGATTCCTGCGCACGCCCTGGTCGTCTCGCGCACCGAGACGAGGCCACCGCGTCGAGCCTGCCAAAGGGCGAGACCCCGGGGACCAGAAATCTTGCGCCCTGCGCAATGAGATTATGGTACCCGGTCTAACCCGACGGGCCGACTACCGGTTCGGTCAAGTCAAGGCGCACGTGACACCGGTGTGGTTCGGGAACACCCCGGCTTCGAAATCCTTGTGATTGTGCCTAAGTATTTCCCACATAGGTGATCGGGCAAAGAAGACATGACGACTACGACGGGGACAAGTTGACCTCATCGCCAACCACCTCGGCGTCTGGCAATGAGCTCGGGGCTCCTGTCGGTGTACTGGGATCGGGGGTCCCCCACACCGCCTACTACACAAGCGCAAGCCGCGAAGCTCCGCAAGATGCCAAAGCCAAAAGCTAGAAGACAAAATCCTTACATGCATGCAAGGGAATCTTTTCTCTCTCTCCCTTGGTGGCTTACGGGAGAAGGGAAAGGGGGAGGCCCAAGGGAACTCCCAACCTCCAACCACACGCATTTATTTTCCTTGTACCGCCCAATATGAGGATTCCCTCTTGACATATAAAAGAGGAGGCCCTGGGGCGAGAGGGTGGAGGGGCCGCCCACTCTCTTACGAGAGGAGGCCATGCTCTTCTTCTTTCTCGAGCCCCCATTGGAGCCTTTCCGAAGCTCCACCCTCGTATTATGCTACTCCAAATAATACACACAAAGCGGGACGTAGGGCTATTAGCCTCCGGGCGGCCCGAACCTGGGTAAAAAATCCCCGCGTGTTTATTCGCCTTTTTATTCGCTATTCGTTTGGAGATTGCAACGTGCTTCATCCCTAATCCGAACCTCAAGGGGCGGTTTGGCTAACCCCCATATGTTGGAATCCGTAAATCCGACAAATGTCATCGTCAAAGACAGTGACAAAAAGGTACATTTTGTTATGTTTATTATATTTCTATTAATTTTATTATATTATAATTGCAATCTTGTTAATAAAGTAATTTTAATAACACGGAGGGAACTAAGGATGGAAACTCGGTGGAAAACAGATAGGAAGCTATTGGAAGAGTTTTTGAAGAAGGGGTTCCCGCAAGCACAAAAACATTTGAATACAAATCAAATGAACTTGGTTGTGACTCGGATGTGTCGGTTCTTTCTCAAAGAGGTCATCTCTCCTACCGGTAAGTTCTTCGATGAAAATGAGAACACGAAAAATCATCGGTCTCTCTATGAGCGGTGTGCTTTGACACAACCATATATGCACGATAATGATAGGAGTGATGACGATGGCGATTAGCAAAGTAGTTTGAGAACTTGAGCTTTGTAGTTTTCCTTGTGTTTTGAGATGATGAATATATGGATGTTTGTAACTCGTGATTTCTCATATTTTGAGAGATGATGGATATAAATGGATGTGAATGTTTCTGAATGATGTGAAGTATTATAGTGAATATATTTTCTATAGGATGTGATGTATTTCTGGTATTGTAAGAAAT
This sequence comes from Chloris gayana, assembly GCA_031894775.1. NCBI lineage: Eukaryota > Viridiplantae > Streptophyta > Magnoliopsida > Poales > Poaceae > Chloris > Chloris gayana. Next base: position 58,231 of record JAUNZO010001152.1, on the reverse strand, counting down.
ATGTATAATATTGTATTTAATTTTTATTTTTTTGGTATTTAAAAGATAGTGGCGGTTGATGTTGCCGACCATCGTTGAAGAGATCCACTCGCCGGTAAAAATAGTTTATTAACGACAGTGGTCATAGATACTCACCATTAATAATACCATGACAACACCACCCGCTGTTAATAAAGCATTTGTACTGATAGTGAATTTCAACTATTATTAACGGTGGTGCGCATTTGGACTCCGCTACAAACCTTGATTTATAGCTACGGAGATGTATCGGCGGTCCACCATACCTGTCGTTGTACGACCTTTTGGCCTGCCGCTATAAGGCATGATTGTAGTAGTGTAAAATCTGTAGCTTGAAAACTTTTAAGGTCGGGGGAGAAATCTAATCAGCAAAATGGAGCTAGCCTAGTATACTTTTACCAATAATCAAGCTGTCAAAAAACAGGGGCCTTTCACAAAATTCCGTGATGTTAGATGGGTTATAATGTAAGATTAATGAAGTAGAATGTGGTTCATAGGTTTTGGTGATTAGTGCATGCCTCATGACCACGTCCCTTTTGTTTTGACGAAAAGACTTACTCTCACGAAGACGAACTAACACGTGGGGTTCAAATCTCAGATTTGATATAAGTGTAACACTTATTGAAAAATTTATCTATATCTAGGATGTACATATAGATAAAATACTGATGCATGATTTGCAAACAAGCCCTACACTACTAGCTGTATATGTATTGTATTTGAAACAAAAATGAGAGTTGCTAACAAGCCCAACTAAATCACAATCAACAAAGCTCTTCAAGACAAGCCCAACTAAATCGCAACAAACAAAGATCTTCAGGCCGAGCCATGGGCAAACCATGGTTGGGCTCATTTCTGCACTAGGATAGATCTGGCCTAAGCAACCAACTGGTCATACGAGCCATTATCTTAGAGGCTCCGCTTCCCTCCTCGGATTAGTGGTGGTCGAACGGGTCATGCCATCCAAGCCGGTCCGAAGCACGTAATTTTTGGGCCGGCCCAAACATGATACAGTGCGTTTAGTTTCGTGCTGGTCCGACACAGTCCAACTCTACGGACCGTGCTTGGGCCGATGGGGCGGCCCAACAGGCAGCACAGGCACGACACGTTTAAAGCCAGGCATGAAAAGCCCGGTTAAAAGTCCAGAGTGGTACCACCCGATTGCTACTTTGTTAAATAGTTTAAAGCTGATAGCGGGGGAATCCGCGCCTCCTCAGCGATTTGGGCGTCGTGGCCATCGTGCGCGAGCGACACCCGTCTTTTGCCGCCGTGGCGCCCGCCCGCACGGGCCACGTCGTGCTCTGCGGACGTCGGTACCCCGCGTGGGCCTATACGGGGAGGCCGGAGTACCCCGACACGGGCCGTCGGATGGCCGCATCGGCCTTCCTCTTCCATAGATCCGGCGCCCACCACGGGACATCGACGCCGCACGCATTTGGAGCCGGGTAGCCCAACGCGGTCGTCGGATGGCCGTCTCGGCCTTCCTCTTCCCAGATCCGGCGCACACACCGGCACATTGTCGCTGCCACGCCGCATGCAGTGGGGGGAACGAGAGGGGCAGCGAGGCGGAGAGGAATACAGGGAGGTCGGGGTAGCCCGACGCAGACCGTCGAATCGGCGATTTGAGTTCGCGTTGGCGGTGCATCGCCGGGGATAAGAGATGGGGCGACGCCACCGGGGGAGGGGGTGAGGTAGGAGCGACGCCGCCGTGAAGAGAGCCGTAGAGAGAGAGGGGTGACGCCGCCGGGTAGAGAGCCGCGAGAGAGAAGGGCTGGTGCGGTGGGGTGGGTGAGGGGCGGGGCGGTAGGCGGGGGCGACGCCCGGAGGTCGAGCTCGGGGTCGGGACGGTAGGACTTCCTAACCCTAGGTGCCCCTTATATACGGGCTGCGGCACCCTAATGGGCTAGGCTTTTTTAACTCATTGGGCTGGGCCTTAGTTTCTAATTAATTTACAGGCCCAATTAGTCCCCCCCCCCTAAAATACCTCTATGTATATGTAATTTTTGTGGTACAATTGCACAATACTTTAATATCATCAGTGTATAGAACTCTAAGAAAAAAACACATAAATATCCAAATCACTGAAAAAATGAACGTAAATGATGTATTTAACCTCGCAACGGTATCTTCTTATTTTATTTCAGTTAATTGTAACTCATATTTATGAATTAATAAAATATAACATAAGCTACACTACAGGATCTTACTACCTGATCTTGAACGAAATTTTGATTCTGTTTCTTTTGCATTTCTATCCTTGGTTTCTTTGATAATTATGTAACCTCCACTTTTTAAGTTTACCCTCAAAATTTTGAAAAATGAGCGTGGCGGAGCGCTTGTCTATCTAGTAAATTATATTTGGCATGCAAACAAGACAACCTAGTTGGTGAGGTGGTAAGACTCTCATATAAGTATGGTTCGAATCCTATTAGGCTCTAGTTGGTGAGGTGGTAGGACTCTCATATAAGTATGGTTCGAATCCTATTAGGCTCATGTTTCTCTGTGTTTTTTTACTTCATTTGAGGACGGTTTACCATGCTGGAAACGTATGACCATGAACAGACCCAAACCGGCACCGAAGAAGGGCAAGGGCTGTGGCCGAGCTACGAAGTCGTGTAGAATCACACCATGCGAGATTCATCTAGTTTGCTTTTGCTTAACCTTGCTTATTACTGGATACTAGTATAATCTATATCTCAAGATGTGATCGCATCCTCTTCTACAGTCATGCATACGGTTGCAACACTCGTGAGTAGTGATATCTACTAGTTACACATACTCCCTCCGTTTTTAAATTGTTGATACCGTTGACTTTTAAATTTTTTCAGTTACGTTTGACCATTTGTCTTATTTAAAATATTTTCTTAAATATGTAAAACCATAAGTGGTGTTTCAACTTCCTTTAGTGATAAAATATTTGATAATTTTTAAAATATTTTGAATAAGATGAACGGTCAAACGTAGTGAAAAAAGTCAACGGCTTCAACAATTCAATAACAGAGGGAGTATATAACAGTGAATAAACACACACTATTTGCCCCCATTCAAAATGAAAAACAAATAAATAAAAGCAGCTCTGCTGCAATCTGAAGTTCCCTAAAAATAATCAAACTCTCGTTCATTTTTTTTTTTTTTTTTTTTTTTGAGAAGATCAAACTCTCGTTCAATGACGAAGGTGCACAACTGACAACACATTTCAGGCTAGGCCTCAAATGTCGGCCTCCCGAGACCTTTTAAGACCTGAATTGGTCCAGTTACAGCACCATGACAAAATCTGGCCTTAGCGTCGACCCGGCCCGCCTGAGGTCTCTCGAGACCTTTTAAGATCCGAATTGGGCCAGTAACTGCATCGTGACAAAATCTGACCTTAGCGTCGACCCAGCCCCACGGCCCAATAGCTTTGTAAGTTACACAACGAGAATTCAGTTCACCTGCACGCCGGTAACCTATGACGGCGAACCGGCACGAAAGGACAGGTGGACCGCTACCAATTCGTGCAGGATCACGCCGTGCCGGCCCGGGTCCATCGAGTGTGCTTTGCTTCATCCTTGCTTACTATAATATAATCTCAAGATGTGATCACATCCTCTGCTACAGTCGCGCATGCCATTGCAACACTGCTGACACTGTTCGTGAGCAGTGATAACAAATAGTTCAATCATTACGTAACAGTTTAGGTTTAGAAATGGTGCCGAGCTGATACAGTCCAGATCGGCCTGGTTTGGGTTTATTGTTTATAAACCTGAATCTGGCAGGGTGGTTCGGGTACATAGTTGCACGGGGTGAGAGTCACAAATTTAATCATAAGAAATATCTTCTTATTATATTAGTAGTAATATTGTTTTATTTCAATACTATCTGTGGATGGTTATTTATGTAACAGTAGTTGTCGGCAATTTACAGATTTATATGTAGCTATTTTAAGTTACCTTAGATTATTTTAACTTTTAAATATGTATATATATATATATATATATATAGGTATTTTGGGATTATATTTCTATATATAATAGTATATGACAAATATTTTCAGAATGATCGTTTTGCTTCTTTTTTATCATTTTCTACTCTTAATTTATTCTATACTTTTACGAGCAATTAGGAATTGAGCTTTTCATTTATAACCTCTTTTCAATATAGAGACTGGATTCTAAAATATATATATGTAGTATATCAAAGTTTGTCTTGGCAGGTCAAGCATTTGTGGTAGCTCTGACACGACAGACAGTCAAACTCCTGCTTCATTTTTGTGCGGCAGTCTCCATGCATATGTGGCTGCAGGTCACAACCGGCAGAGATGGGTGCAACGTGCCCAAACAGTAGAAAGTTACTTGGCCCTGTTCGTTTCCTGCCCTCTAAAATTTAAGCATCTGTCACATCAAAGAGAATCTTACTATTTAGTAGTACTTTTATTAATTTAATAACAAAACCTATGTCACGACCCTCCCTCTAATTTGCGAGACGAATCTAATGATCCTAATTAATCTATGTTTTGCTACAGTGATGCTACAGTAAACATCTTCTAATAACACCATAATTACCCTCGTTGGATTCGTCTCGTGAATTAGATAGGGGGTCTGCAATTAGTTTCGAGATTAGACTTTATTTAGTACTCTAAAATGATAAAATTCTCTTTGATTTGACCCTCTAAAAATTATATACCTGGAAAAGAACAGGGCCAGTAACTTTCTACTGTTTGGGCACGTACCATGAATGGCGACTGATCAGCGGACGAGTGAGGCCGAGATTTTCTTGCTCTAGCTGACAACGATGTTGCCCGTCCTGCAGCTCAGTTTCAGTCTCAGATGTGATCTATTTACAGTATGTTTCAACCGTCAGCTGTTGGGGAACAGGCTACGTTGCAACAAGAATCAGATTCCTTCCCAGCTTACACTCCTCACAAGTCATCTTCCTCCCGATGCGTTCTCGGCCTCTGCAACAACAATATTCCATTCTTGAGTTCCTGGTCCAGGAAGCTGCAACATGTTTGTTTCGCTTCTCTGAAACGAGCACCAAGAACACGCTGCGTTACTATCACAAGTACACTCCTAGTACTATTGCTGGTGAAGCAGCCGTAACCAAGGTCGTTATCCAACAGTGATGCTCTTCATAAAGAGATGCCTCTATCATCAACAATGCAACTTGAACCAATTCTCTGCTCTCTCTCTCTCTCTCAGTTATAAAGACTGTCTCTCTATCTCCCAATAAATACAGTATTTAGATCGCCACTGCGGCAGTGGAACGATTCTCTGGGCAATACGCTGCAGTAATGCCAGTGATTGTTGATCATGGAAGGCCAAAGTGACGAGCCCTGTTTGTACAGACATTCCTCAGGAGGATATGGTAGAACCGGACCACTGAATCTTGATCATGCTACTGTTCTTACTGACGAAATGTTAACGCAGACTAGTGTCTTGATAGGTTCCCTCTGACACCAGCTTGCCTAAACTATTCGTGCCATGCTTCTCCATTTGGCCTCTGAAAGGTTCATGTCCACAGTTAAACATTTCGTGCAGGGTTCAGGGATTATTAAGTAGTAAATATTTAAACTGCAAAGATACATTTGGAGTAATCTGCAGTTTACCTGAACATTGTGCTGTCATCTGTGTTGAAGGAGAAAGCATTTAATGTCTCATGTTTGACAGGCAACCACTGAAGAACATGCATATTTTCACCGGTATGGACCGTACAATCATACAATTAGGCCACTGCCGAATTAATTGCCAGGGTACTTGCTTAGACATTTCGAATTTGAAACACACCTAAGAGATTACAAGCCGTCTAGCGGAAATTAACAATATTACAGGGAGAACTACATACCATAAACACTACAGCAAGCAGGCCCTTGGCATGCAGAAACGGTCCGCAAAAATTCCATAACAATGTCCGTGCATTGAAACGCGTCCTCGTACACAGATATTTTGATCTCCCGAGATCAAATAATAGCTGACTGCCAATTCACGATCCGAGGCGATACATTCCCTCGGCCATGAATGGTCCATCCATGTAGAGCGCCGCAGCGTTCTGCGGGTGGAAGCCTTCCATCATCACGAATGGCATGTCCTCTGTTGGCTTCCAGTGCCGTTTCCTCTGATTGATAAACCAGTTGTTGATCTGCTTCTGGTCTAGGCCCGTAGACTCCGCAAGCGCAATCTTTTCTGTCTCCTACTCGCAACATCAACTTAAAGTCAGTTGCAATGTGATGCATCTCTGCATGCTATTTCAAGTATAAGTGAAAATAAGTATAATTACAAAATTTGCTTTGGTACATTTTTGTCATGCTTTCAGTACAGTGATGTTAATCATAAAGATGAGTTTGAATTATCTTACTGAAGGGTAAGGCCACTTGTAGTGAAGCTCCCACCAGTGGAGTAGTTTCTGTCTGGCCTCCTTTGGGAGCTTCCCTTTTTCTTTTTCTTTGAGAACTCTTGCCTGAGGCTGCTCAAGTAACCACTGTACTTCTTCAGGAGTTGGTACTTGAGCTCCTTATCCTCCGCGCGTGGGTCAATCTCAGGTGGCTCATTCTCACGGCCACTTGTGTCCATATCATCCTCAGAAGAGCCAACACATTCTGATTTACCGTCTGCAGATAAAGAAAATGTTCTGCTAAGTTGACATGCTTTGTCAATCAGAGGTTTATTTCAGTTTCGACCATAATTGACAGCTATGGGGCAGACACAAAAATCTCATGACAGTGTATAAAGACACTTAACCGTTTTGAAATGCAAGAGTAAGATCAGTAATTAAGTTTTGGGAAGGATAGTGTGGTTCCAGTCACCATCAGTATAATGTTGCCAATCCAAGTAGTAAGGTTGTACAGGATTCTAACAATAATAGACAATATGGGATAAGAAATACAAAAACCACACATAAGTTGCTTGTCGGGTGGACTGATACCAAACTGATCAGTCTCACTGAACAATAGAGAGCTGGGAAGTGCATATTGTTACTGTTTGTGTAGTAGTAAAACAGAGTAAGAAAAAAAACTAAGGTAAGAGAACAAAACAGCTAGACTGGGACAAAATTCACAATACTAATTTACCTATGTACACAACCTGCAATAATAATTTTTCTATATCCAGTTTACGCCAAAAGGCAACAATGGAAAAGAATTAAAACAGATATATTTCACCATAACATCAGTTCATACGACAGCCCAAACATTGGATATATTTATAAGAAATTATGTAAATTCGGAGGTGCTGATCGGGCAAGGATAGAACCACAACAAAAATCTGAAAAATATATGATTCTGTAACAAGTGAATAACAAATGTTTTCCCCGCACATATATGCCCCTCATAAAGACAAAAGAAATTTTGTTTAGCCTAATGCTACTGAGAACAATGTAAATCAGTTATCTAACTAAAGAAGATTACAAATTTTATCTTTGAGTTAGAAACAAGAATCTGATCACTGAAAGACACATGCATCTATCTTCATTATCAAGAAACGTGTGAAAAATAACAAATTCTTTAAAGCATGAGTCTAGCCCTGTCTCAAATGCTCTTAACTAAGTTTTAATATTATGTTTTTTTCACACTCTGTCATTAACATTCTTTTTTTAATGCATCATTGTGATTATAAAATTCGAACTGATATACTTGTGATGTATTGCTTTTTTTATTAAGTTCATACCAATAGCATAAGAATGCATGTGCACCAGTCAATCAAATTCACATAAACTAGTAGTTTACTTTTGGGTGATTGACATAAGTGGCGGCCAAAGACCAAAACAAAACAACACGGCTTATCTCTTCACAAAATTGTAGTTATGTTTAGCGTATAAACATCTGAAACAGTGTAAATGAATTTTCATATGCTTTTATCCACATTCTTTGCAAGTATATTATAAACAGTAACACCAGAAAAAATTAAGCCAATTCCTCATCACTTGTACTATTACAGAAATAATTAGAGAATACAAAATCATGTTCAATAAGTAAAAATAATGAAATCATGTACAAAATGAAATTCACAAAACTAGTTACGCCTAAAATATAGCTGACAGAAATAGATTTTTTTGGAATAAATGGTAACTTTCCAACTTTCGACTAATGTGAAACAACTTCAGCTACAGCATATGAAAACTATGTAATCCACATTCTTTTCACTGTAGGAAAATAAAACTAAAAGACATGGTGTAAAAAACAACTAACACATAGGAAAATGATTTGATATATTCACGACTTCAGCATCTACATATTATGGGAATGACTTAACACTCAGCAGTATTTGCAATGCGCACCCTATAGGTCCTTTCAATATTTTCGGAAATCTGCTTTTGAGGCATCTGTCACCTCAAGATGGTACCGATTGATTTACTATTAAAAACTTTGGTAAAAGAAAAAGTTATATTTCAGGAATAACTCCTTGTAAATAACTTTATTTTCTACACCGGTACCCAAGTAGTCACAAATTTTGTGTTTTTCAGACTGTGAGTGCTGCCTGAAACGACCACCAAGATCTCAGGTTCTAATCTTAGGAATCATCGTAAAGCAGCTGATTAACATATAAATTCCTGACCGTGTTCGTTTAGTACTTTAATTCATGGATTAAATGCTAGTACAATCCAAGATTGTCCACCCATTGTAGAGCACTACTTCGTGAGCAATGATAACACTACTCTAGACTAGTAAGTTTCGTTGTAGCAATAGTTGACAAGGTACCAATACTTTAACATTGGAGATTTCCCCTGTACGAGAGAAATCCATGGACATGTACTTACAGCCATATAAAATGCCTACAGAGCAGCCTGGCTGTCTGCTGCTATAGAGCACGGTACTGCCATGGACAAAGCAGATACAGTAGCCTACCAACAGTAACACATCTTCGTGCTTGGTGCAGGTAGAGCACCTTTGTTCTGCACACGGACTGTAGATCCACGTCCAACATTCAAACAGTCCAGCAGCGCCCCCGGAAGACACGAAGGCGCCCATCAAACACGCTTGTGCCACTGCAACCCAACACAGCTACAACCAGGCCAGATCAGGGACGCGGCCTGCCAAATAATATTGCTACAGCAGCAGCTGTCATGTGTAGTCCGGACTCCGGACAGATCTAAGATTTCAGGTTATGCTACATAAAAACCATTTCCCGGTGCATCTCGCTCATCTCCCTAACTAGCACTGCAATAAAGAAATGGGGATATGGGGATGGGGATGGAGAAGCTAGCTACTCCTGCAAAACAAGGCAATGATTTGAAGCTGCATCTAGAGTTGTGCATGGCTATAGATACGAGACAGATGGATTCTCCTACCTCTGCCTCGGAACCCTAACACAAGCAAAGCTTATTGTCACCTGTCATGTACACTAGCAGTAGACTAGTAGTAAGAACAAACACAGTGAAAAAAGGCAAAGGAACAGGTCAGCTGAAAGTTGGCCTAGCTTGTAACTAGGCAATAGGATAATGCAAGCAGGCAGAGTGACCATGGATGGAAGCATGAATAAACAATGGAGCTGGAGCTGATGAACGAGAGGAGGAGACCCGGCCATGAGACACGGCTCCTCACTGTGCCCTCGATGCCAACCAAAAGCCCAGTTGCCACTTAAATCAATCTGCCTCAAATCACCTCACTAATTTGTTTATTGTTGTTAGTGCATGCGGAGCAAGCTTGTGCCTGATCTCTCCCATCCACCACTCACACTCAAGACTAATTAATAATTAATCAATATCTATGATTAGATTAACAAGCCAGGCTAGCTCACTATGGCAAGATCCAGAGCAACCGCTCCCACTATCCAGAACAACCATTTCCCAATGGGGTAAGCTGGGAGCATATATATGGCAATAAAAAATACACCAGGACGCCGTACGACCATGTACGAGAAGGTGAGGCGACGAGAGGCTTTACCGGCGAGCGAGAGGCGAGCGCCGGTGCCGGCGCCGGAGATGGAGTCGAGCTGCGCCTCCACCCTCTTGAGGAACTCCATGGCCTCGTCGATCGGCCGTGCCAGCTCCTCCCGGTACTTCACCAGCATGTTGCAGTACGCCTCCTGCTCATACATCGATTCATCATGGTACACCAATGAATCGGAGAAAACTTTTCCTGTTGGAGCTTGGATTTGAACTGATCGGGACGAACCATGAACTGATCGAGCTCCGGGTCGCGCGGCTCGTGCCGGTTGGGCGGGCGCGCGTCGAGCTTCGCCGCCATGGCCGTGAGCTTCTCCAGCACGTCCGGCGGGGCGCCGACCTGAGGATTAGGATTCAGGAACGCGTCATTTCATAGTCCTAAAATAAGCGTGATGGATTACACATCGAATCAAGGTGACAAACATTTGGAATTTGATATGGATGCGGCTGCCGTTAATTAAGCTGATAAAGGCGCCTACTTTCTGGCAGTCGAGGTAGGCGGCGAGCAGCGCCGAGTACTGCGGGTGCGCGACGATCTTGGCCTTGATGGCGTCGGCCTCCGCCGGCGAGATCTCGCCGTGCCTGCCGTACTGCGACGACGACGGCGCCGCGGCCTGGTGCAGCAGCGCGAGCGGCGCGCCGTAGTAGGCCACGCCGCCCGCCGGCGCGCCGGTTAGCGGCAGCTGCAGGAAGGAGGAGGAGGACGGCGGCGCGGCCTGCTTGGAGGTGGAGCCGCCGCTGCTGCTCCCTCCGGCGCCAAGATTCCCGAAGCTCTGATCCATGAAATAAACACGGGCCAAAACCTAGGAAGCTGCTAGGACAGGGAAATTAGGGATGCAGAGGTGGAGTCGAAGGGGGTAAAAGAGACAGTAACTTCTCTCTCCCTCCTCGCGACACCAGTAATGGCGGCGGCCGTGGAGGTTTGCACAGGGAGGGAGGGAGGAGAGAGAGGCAATGAGATATTAATGAGGGAGGGATGTGGAAGGGAAAGGTGTGTGCGCCTGTGGCTGGTTGGCTGGTGGCGATCCCTTTTCTCGTGTCAAATCTCACTGGAGAAGAGAGAGGAGGGAGATGGATATGCGCTGTATTCCGAAAGGGAGAGACGACGAGGGCTCGTACAATGTTTTTTTTCTTCCATCGACGGTTACAAGCTTCTTCTTGTGCATGTTGGTGCCGCAAATACAGGCGCTAGCATGGGTGGGCGCTGCTGCGTAGTGAACGCAAAAAACTTTGTTTTTCTTTTTATTTATTTATTTATGTATTATGGGTCTATCTAGTTTCCATCTGAGTGGAAATTTGAATAGCTTTCTGTTAGACTTTTTTAATACTGATCTAACCGTTCAAATTTTCCATTCACTCGTGGGAAAAGATTATTCTCTAAAAAAACAAAAATATTCCACCTAAGAACTAACCGTTCGAGCACTACAATTTTATTGCTCCAACGATACACTTTCATTGTTTTAGCAGTATAATTTCATTGTTTGAGAAATGAGCAAATGTAAAATTCCACTCAACTTAAAACTAGCAATTCTATTTATTATAAGTCAAACCAAAATACTATATATGTACATACGTGACTACTCAGTGTTGTTATAATATTGTATTACATGTACACCTAAATCTTAAGAAGAGATTACTGTGAGTCCGTGTTCCATCATGCTTATATGGATGACACACTATAGTTAGAGTATGTTTGGTCGGAGGAACCAAGCGGGATAGGACGGTGCCATCCAAAAATATCCTTCTTTTGTCGGTGTTTGGTTCAGCGCCATGGAGGACAGTCATCCCTCATAGAAATATATTCCTTCAATATGTTGGATAAAGCTATCGCTCAAAATTGGTGGGACGAAGTCGTTCACCTTTGATGATGACGCTAATTAGTAAGAGATTAGTGATATTTAATGTGTTATATGAATAATTATTTTATATTACTAAATAATTAGTATTTATAAGTGTAAAAATGTTAGTTAGTGAGTAGTTTATTAACATAATTATTTATAATTAGTTTTAATAAAAAATTATTTTAATTGATTAGTGGCGATAATGATTAGATAATATTAACAGAAAATACTATAGGTCCCACCGGTTCGTCCAACTAGTGTCCAACCAAGACACAAGCTATGTTTTTGGTCCCATGTACTGCCATGTTCTTGTATTCGTTGGAAAAATTGGATTGGAACTAAGTAGTACTCTATATTAATATGTGTTACCAATCATTTTATATATTATTACTAATAAATCAAGAATATAATTGGATAATGATTCTTATCCCCTCGTCCTCATCCCTTCAACCAAAACAAAAACAGGGATGACTCTATCTTTTGAAGCAAACATAAGCAAATACCACGATGGATGAGCTTATCCAGGATATCATAGATGATTCTATCCCGATCCCTCATTGACGCTCAACCAAACACACCCTTAGAGAACGCCTCCGTCCAGTGGGCGTTCCTCCTAAAGAATTGTGATTTCAGTCACATATCGTTGGATGAAAATCCATTGTTCCATGTCATCGGATGAAGGATTTGTAATTTCAGACTCGTGTTGTTTGGTGTTGTCAAAATTTTAAGAATTAATAGATTTTGATTTGTACTATAGTATTCACATTTCTTTTCATCGTACCTCCTCTTCAATTGACTACAAGTTTAGAAAGCTTTCAATCAACGTGATTACTACTAAAAATTGTATTATTATTTATTTTTGATGGGCTTGTAGCATATAAATACACATAAAAAGTCTCTTATTTACAGACCATATAGAAAAATGTTGACCGATCTCTGATTACTAGTGGTGATGGAAGTTGATTAAAAGTTGGGAAAATTGGATTCTCGACATCGAAAGATCTTCATTTTAGAAATTTACCATCAAAAGATTTTTGTTCACTTTAATACCAGTGGAAGTTTCTCCGTTTAGAAATCTACCACTATGTCACGTTTTCCATCCAATTTGACGGCAGAGTCATCTTCTTCTACGGCAAGGCACACAGCGCCCTTCGCTGTAACCCCGCTGGCACGCCCAGCCCGGCCGCCGCCGCTCCACCACATCGCATCCCCGGCTGCCCGTCACGCCTCGCGCCCGTCTGCCCCTCCAAGCTGGGACCCAACAAACGGCTTCCCGGGCGTGTTGCAGGTTGAGGGCAGGTGGGACCTGACGAGATTTAGATGAAAAGTCGAGCTATTCCACGAGATTGAGATGCAATTTGTAGAGCTCTGTGAGTGGGAGGATGAACTCATAGTCGAGCAGCCCGACGAGAGGCAGTCACGATCCGAGTGTTGGAACCTGGAGTCGAAGAATCCCATCACATAGCTACCATGTGTGTTCCCGTCCATGAGAGCGTCGACCTTCAGCTGCTGCTTCATGCATTCGTTGCTGACCGCGGGTTCCTAGAGGTAGACGAAGATGGGGTCATTTCCGATGGCAAGCCTAGCTTGCCGTTGCCGTCCCACATCGAATCTCCATTTCAAGGCGCAGCTCGGCTCGTCTCGACGGTGACCCCCGAGCTCCACCTCCGTGCGGCTGGTGAATGGAGGAAAGTAGCAAGGATAAAAGGCTCAGCGACAGCAGCGCCGAAACAGTTACGAACTGGTAAATTTCTAACCGGAGAAACTTTCGTTGGTATTAAAGTGAACTTCAAGAGTTTGATGCTAAATTTCTAAAACCAACATCTTTCGATGTCTAGAATCCAATTCTCCCTTAAAAGTTTGTCCTTCCTGGAACATGCTCATAGGTAGGATTTGCATACGGGTATTCATGGGATGGGTGTATTGTGAATACTATGTAACGTAAAAAAAGTTGCTCTTCTCTCTCTTTTTTTTTTAATTGTCCTTTTGGAAAGAATCACCTTTTACTTTTTCTTTGAAAGATGAGAGGGTTGGATCTCTGCTGTAAATTGTTGCATCCGGAGTGACCAGCCAGGAGACCAGGACAAATTACCGTACAATACTCGCACGTGTCGCAGTTCACTTCTCGTCCGTGTCGACTTCTTGCTCTCCGTGAACTTGCATGAGCGTAGTCCATGTTCACTTTCCTCCTCTTTTTCAGCCGTGGCCGTGGGGCAAGAAGAAAAGATAGATTCCTGGAAAGTAAAAAATGCTAGCCCGTCTCCATATCACGACCCTTTTCCTATCGACGTGCTGTTATTTTGAGTTCTTTCTCTATATACAATGGTGTCCTTGTACGGTTGGTACAATAAGATGCAAATATTATGCTTACTATCTAAAACTAATTCTACTTATCAGAACTGAAGTCATTTTATATTGGTTTTTGTTAAAATGAAAATGAGCAATGATATGATAAGTATAGGAAACAGAAGTAATGAAATGAGAAATTATTTGTGTAGGAGACTGGAGAGAGGTGTTTCCATTGTAGTTTAGATGATGTGTCAACGTTAGAAATAACAAAGTGAAACCTCTCACCGGGAATTTCCTAATTCCAATAAAGTATTCAATGACCATAGTTTGATTAAAACTTTTGAGGGGCATCTGATTATTGTTAATTATTCAAATATCAAGCTTAACAATTTTATTGGTAACAATGTTATTTTATCTGTTTCAGATCATTTGTCATCCGGAGAGTGTTTTTATATGCCTAGATTTATAGAATGTTCAACGAACTTTTGATAGTCGGTTTGTCAAGATTCAAAAAATATTCAATAAATATAGTAAGAAGCTAGATTGACAAGTAACTTGGGGCATTAGATTAGATTTTATTGAATTAACTTTCGTCGGCCCATTCCCAGCTTCCAACTCTGGCCATCCTTGTACCTAGTTCGGCCAATTTGAGAAAATTCCGGAAAGGAAATTCTACAGTGAAAACACCAAATAATTTCCATATTTGAAGCTAGACGAGGATTTGTAACAATTGTCTGAAAACTAAGTCCAAAAATAAACCTTTGTCAATAATAGTATATATGCATACTGAATTTACAGGACACGAGTACATTTTATTGCGGCCACACCATCACAGCATAGGACCATAGGCGTAGAGATTGATTGACCAGGGTCAAGTGACCATAGGTTCATAGGTGCAGATTCATTTGCGGTCATCATATCGCACCTAGCAAGTGATGAGTAGACAGAGATGTGCTCGAGCTTTGAAAATCTAACTCCTTTTTTGTTTGCTGCCTCAACTAACGTCCTACTAAAAAAATGGCAATGTGAAGTCGCAATTCTAATTAACAACCTCAGAAAAAAATGGTTACATTCACTATCATCTTATATTTTGATATGTAAAAATTATTACACATCACGCATGCTCAAAATTACCGTCCTACTATAGGTCTTTTGGAAGAGCTCCACCTCCAGAAAATTCATGGATTTCTTGGAGTAGCTTACCACCTCCAGAAAATTCATGGATTTCTTGGAGTAGCTTATACCAACCTCTAGGAATCCATATAGATGAAAGTTTTTTTGTTTAAATAATTATAGTTTTATATTTACTTCAAAATTAAAACGGGGACACTAATATTTGTATCTTAGAGACTTCAAATCCAATATGAATCTTCGAGTTGGAGAGGTGTCAAACATGACTTTATTACTCTCAAACGTCAAGAAGTTCATAACAAGAGGGAGCACAGCACATTGTTGGGCATATCAACATTTAGTAGTAAGTATGCATTATGAATTGTTTAAGGGAACTTTTTCTCGGATATCTAAGATTCTTCTTATTTAAATCAATTGTGTAAGTACTTCCTAATAAAAATACAAATGAATGAAACGGATGTGCAAAATCTTAATGCATAGAGAACTAAAAAAAGTTAAATCCAAGAAGATTTAGTACAGTTTTATTCCACTCTGATCAACAACAGGGCATCAACCTATAATTGTTGTTGGTACATCCTAGAACAATTTTATATGTTGCATAACACTATTGGAAAACGTTGTTAACACATGATGTCCTTTGTGAGTGCTGAGGGGACAAAGAATGTGAGCCATGCATTTTCTTTTCCTGCAATAAATAACATGGTGTTCGCGCGATCCATCGTCATCGTTAGCCTTTACTACACTCCATCTACATTAAATATTGAGCTACTAGTAGCTAGGAGTATGTTCATCAAACTTGTCACTTCGATCAACCGTTATGAATGGACACGGTAAATTGACAGGAAGGATATCAACATTTGTAAAAACCATGAAAAGGACGAATTTTACAATATTCTATCGAGTGCCAACCGTACTTTTCCTTTGTTGATAGGAGCAATGTCGGCATGCATGCATATTGTTGCCATCAATTTTTTTAATCAGAGTTTAAATACTAGAAGTTGCTTGCATAGAGGTAAGTAATGTCTCAGTTTGTTCATAGTAAATATAATTTAATAGCAAAAAAGAAGTATTTTTAGAGGTCTTCTAACCAATTCACTTCAAGTTTTATATATCGTCAAAAAAACTTGGCATGTGGATAGACATGCGATAATTAAGTCTCCCAGTACTGTCTTTGCTGGTATGTTGTACGGAGCTAAAGAATTAAACCACGTCGATAATAACACCATTAAATAAAAAAATCACATCATTTGAGCAAAACTCTCTGACTCCTGCACCACGAACTCCTGTACAAATCCACATGCTTTCTTCCTTCAGCGGATAAGTGTCTATCGAATCCATCGTACGACGGAGCTGTGAGATCTTTTTGTTAAATAAGTCTTGAGATACCCCGTCGGCGCGTTCTCATTCTCTTAATAAACTTTGTGGTGGCCGATCGATTAGCTACGACAATTGGAACATTAATAAGCCATGCCTTGCTTGTCCTTGGTAGTACTGACTAACAGAGACTTTTCTCAGTTCATTATTATCAGTAGCTAAACGTAGCCAAGTACTACGGTAACAAGGACTCATGCATAACTTCCATGACTATAACAGGAGATGAATCATTATTAATAATTTAGAGCGATCTGGACACTGACGATCCAGATTTCAAGATGCTGTAGCCACCAGTATCAAGTAGTTCCAGCCGTTAGAAAACTAAAAAGCATGCCAAACGAAAAATAAGTTATTACCGAGAAGAATCTTATAATCATTTGCGTAATCTGGACACTGCTATATCTTTTCTAAAAGTTGACTACTCATATAAAAACGAGGAATGTTAACTTGCTAGACATTGATTTAGAAATGGTTGCTTCAATTTAGTCTTTGATTGAAGGCAATAATAGAAAATGATTAAGCCATCGAGCACCACTTGACCGAATTAGCTAATATTTTGGTATACTAACATAAATATAAATTCGTCATGTTCCATATATGGGAGAATTTTGCTACAATATGGTGCTGGAACTTGCATAGAAATGACGAACTTTGTCTGCATAATGCGATAATCTTGTGTTCAAACGAAATATACCGTATGCGCAGGCGATGACTGATGTGATCATACGTTAGCCGATTTAGTTGGAATCTTTTCTTTTCAAATAGATGGCCCCGTACGTGCAGAGACTGTGTGAGCTTTTGACTGGTCAATATAGTGGTCTATGTTTCTCTCAGTCATATCATGCATATGGGATTTGATAATCTAGTACGCTAGAATTCTACAGTACAATTTATCCTGGCGCCTAGAGATCCACCGCTCTTTGCGTACGGCACATATATGACAGGGTGCAATGGAGTTATAAACGTACTACGTACAAGAATGTATACATATAGATCGTCCAAACGTACCCAAAAACTTTACCAACTAATCTAATCATATTACACTTCTTATAAATTGACTAATTAGTTACTACCTCTATCCCATTGAAAGTGTCGTTCTCGCTTCCCAAAAAGTCAAACCTTTTTAACTTTGACAAAAAATATATGAAAAATATAAATATTTATTAAATATAATTAGTATCATTAGATAGATAATTGAATCTACTTTCATAATTAACTTATTTAGAGATACAAATATTACTAATATTTTCTACAAATCTAGTCAAAGTTTAAAAAGTTTGACTGACACGGATACCATAACGACACTTTCAATGGGACGGAGGAAGTACGTTTTTATGGCAATCCTAAAACATAGAGAAATTGAACATATGCAAACAGTGTGCTGGCATTACTATAGGTCTGTTTGAAAAAATACGTTTGCTACAAAACAAACTGCATTGCTACTGTGGGATGCTTGAAACCCTCTCCATTTAAAAAGTTGGCGGTTTTTCTCTTATAACAAATTTAATTGCTGTCTGTATTGACACCTCATTCTAACAAAAGTAGGAAAGGTTTCATAGAATTTTATCCCCTTCTCGCGGAAGGGTCTTATTAATCTGTATTTTCTCATTCATGTGTCACAAATGGATCTACCTATTTGATTTGATACAATGTGGGCACACTAAACTTTGGCAAAACATTGGTGTCGTTCCAAACATGCCTCCTAAAGCAATGTGGGCGCGCGTGGGGATGAACCAAGTTTTGCAGACAAGCGTTAGCGTGCAGCCAAATAGGCCCTACTAAGATGAGAAAACATCCAAACGTGCACCGCAATAACTATCTGGGCCCTCCAAACTTAAAATAAATACTCCCTCCGTCCAAGAATATAAGGATTTGTTGACTTTTTCACTTCTCGTTTGACTATTCTGTCTTATTCAAAATATTTATGTAAATGCAAAAATAAAGAAGACATACTTAAAATATATCTAGAAATAAAATAGATTCTAATAAAATAAATAAATTTTTAACAAATTTTTTGAATAAGACGAGTGGTCAAACAAAGAAAAAAAGTCAACGAATCCTTATATTGACAGGGAGTAGTACAATTGGACGCAATAACAAGATCATCACCTGATGACGCATCTGAAACCTTCTCTTGCTCATTCGGTCGTGCCATACCTTGATGTCAGACACAGTATATTTGACCACCATGCATGCATATCTATGGACACAACCAAGACAAGCATACTTGCATGTGCAGCATGCATAATTGAGGGCATCCATCTGGCAGACACACGTACATGGGATATCGTATGCGTGGCAGTACACGTACACGCAAAGCTGGATACAGTGCGCAGTAACAGTATGTCGGACGGAGCGTCACGTGGAGACCTGATCGGAGAGAGAGACAGAGAGATGTATGATTTGAGCATATATTGGCCCTTTTTGTTTCCTAGAGAATTTTACTATTTATGAATATTTCGATCAATTTAATGACAAAATTCTATTGACAGATTGGTGCTAATTTTCGAGATGAATCTAATTAGCTTAATTAATTTAGGTTTTGCTAAAGTGATACTACAGTAACCGTCTTCTAATCATGACTTAATTAACCTCATTAGATTCGTCTCGTAAATTAGTCTAGGGGCCTATAATTTATTTTATAATTAAATTTTATTTAATACTCCTAAATAGTAAGATTCTTTTTGATGTGACAGCTCTAAAGTTTAGACCTCAAAAAACGAACACACCCATTGTCTCGTATAATATGGACACAAATACAGTGTAATACTATGTGAGTGCAAGGTGTATGCGTTCGTGTTTGTTGCAGGTCCTGTCCGATCGGAGGGGAAAGGCCGGCTCCGTTCAAAAAGGATGGCCCTCCCTTTTGCAGCAACCACTGTTGATGAGCTGCAGCACTCCAAAACTCTTCCCTCCCCTACCTGTCCAAGGAGAAATACACAGCATCGAGATGGGAAGGGAGCAAGGGGAATCCTTGGAAAAGATGCTTGGTCTTGGTCAGATTTCTCACATACACAAGTTAATAATTTTTCATGCGTACAAAATGTTCAAGTAGTACTATTATTTTGTCAACAATTTTTCCTGACTTGCTACTATTTTGTCAACAAGTTGGTGCTGTAGATTCTTAGTACTAGTAGCATAGGTGGAGTCGTAGTAGTAGTGCAATGGGTAATGTTTGTATTGTTTGGTCCCTGAGCATGTGCAAACTGTAGATCCATGCATGCATGCTCCAGGGGTCCAGGCTTTCTTTCTTTCATTTGGGCGCCCGTGGCAGAAGGGGTCAGTACGAGATGCATGGCAACCGCATGCGTTCCATTTCGAGCTCCATGGGCAACAGGACGTGGTCTCTGCACTGCACTGGTTGGTGACCACACCAGCGATCCAGACCACTCATCCCTCTCTCCTCACCCTGTTTCCTTAACTTTGCCTCTCCCTCGCTGCACAAAAGTTGTGCAGTCTCCAAAAGGCTGGGCACCAGGGGAATCGCCCGGCCGCCAATATAAACAAGTCAATCACGCTGGCCATCGAAACAAGCAAGAGGATGACCACCGTTTCGTTACAAAATCTTACGATTGGCGAAAACACCGTTAGATTTTTTTTTTGAAGGAAACACGCCCATGAAGGGTTTTTATTCTTGTACACAAATAATATTGCAAAGTTCAACCCAGGGTGCAAATTTATTAAACAGATCTTTAATAGGGCACCCGGTACAATGATTTATATTGGAACAGTTAAAACTAGGATTGTCCCTATTGACAGATAAAGAACTTTTAGCTAAAGCATCTGCAATGTAATTCTGTTGTCTTGGAATATAATGGAAGTTCAAGTCCATGTTTATCATATTTTCTTCCATTTCTCTCTTGATGATGTTTAATGAGCACCACTGCAAAGACAGTGGAGTTGGAAAAACACCATTCTATGTGGGAATGACATGTGGGGTCAGGATCCACATGTCAATGACACGTACGATGGTATTTTGTAAATTCATCATCCTTGCAATGGTACGAAGCAAATTAGACCTTTTACCTACGGTTTAGTTTGGGGTTTATATATAATTTCCTATTACACAAAGATGCATGCTGAGAAATAGTTTCCTAAGTACTCCGACACAACTGCAAAATAATATATACTAGTAACCCTTGAAAAATAATACTGGAGTACGTACGAAAAGATATTGCAATAAGCGTGGGTACTTGAAAACAAACAGTCATACAACAGTGTACGTATATTACGGTACTACTACTAGTATATGCAAGGTGAGGGATAATGGAGGTCAAAAGAATCTTATCAGCCGCAGCTGGATGGGACTTAAAGCATGTCACCTACGGTGTCCTTTCCGGAGCCCTACCCTAGGGCCTATATGCACGGCTGATGCTCCCCTACGGCTACTGTTCACATCGACGGATGCTTTTCAAAACCAAACCCACCGCACAAATATTTCTAGTCCAACCGTGTTAAAACAATTACTACGTACTTGTATCAATCGAAGCCGGAACCCAAAAACTCGGTTATTAAACCAGTAACGGATCTGTTAGATTGAGAATGGCGTTTTCTGACAACATTTCAGAGCAAGCTGGTTGCAGTGGAACTGAACTGGTTGAATGTTTTTTCTCGAGTCTGAAGCCAGTCAAATGTGATTTGATCTGCTTGAGGCCTGTTCGTTTCCCTACCTCTAATATTTTAGCAGCTGTCACATCAAAGAGAATCTTATCTATTTATGAATATTTTGATTAAGTTTAATGACAAAACTCTATTAACAGATCTGGTGCTAATTTTCGATATGAATCTAATAAGCGTAATTAATTTATGTTTTGTTAGAAGATGATTACTGTAGCATCACTGTCTTCTAATCATAGACTTAATTAGATCTTATTAGATTCGTCTCGTAAATTAGTCTAGGAGGTCTGTAATTTAGTTTTATAATTAAATTTTATTTAAAATTCTACTAAATAATAAGATTTTTTTGATATGACAGTATCTAAAGTTTAGAGCGTGGAAACGAACAAGACACTTGATCTGCCTGAGATTCTACGCCTCCCACGAGCTGTCGCAGCTGCCTCTGAAAGAGTGACTGATGAAACCACATGACATGCAGTTCCATCAACTCAATGCGCAGATCAGATCCATTCCCCCACAGCCTACCACTACCAGCTGGTCTGGTCGAGCTGTGCGCATCCTCCTATCTAATTTTTAGAGGGGTCAAATCAAATAGAATTTTATTATTTTTGAGTACTAAATAAAGTCTAATCTCGAAACTAATTGCAGACCCCCTATCTAATTCACGAGACGAATCCAACGAGGGTAATTATGGTGTTATTAGAAGATGTTTACTGTAGCATCACTGTAGCAAAACATAGATTAATTAGGATCATTAGATTCGCTCTCGCAAATTAGAGGGGGTCGCGACATAGGTTTTGTTATTAAATTAATAAAAATACTACTAAATAGTAAGATTCTCTTTGATGTGACAGTATCTAAATTTTAGAGGGTGGAAACGAACGGGGGCAAGTTTGGTCGAGCTCAAAAGAAAACAAGGACAGGGCTCAGCTGCGGGTATATACGTACTTCACCTCGGTTCACGCCACCGTCTTCATCAATCCAATCTGGACGACTGGATCGGACCCCGTCGTTTCTGTAGCTATAGCCAACAGCTACAGTATGACTATACCCCATATAGGTGCGGTGATATACGTACTGGCCCAGGCAAAGTAAAGTAGTAGCAAGGCAGCTAATACGGGACAAAAATAAAATTTACTTTGATCGTTCGTTTTATTACCAAAGAATTTTTAAACACGGCTTATAATTTTACAAAATTGAAAAAATATTTTGAATAAGAAAAACGGTCAAAAGTAATGTTAAACAAATCAATGGTAAGGTATGGAGGTTACTATGGACTAGTATTTCACAATCAATCAATACATTTAGCATGTTAAGCATGCAGAGTAGTTACAACAAAGTGGCATTTCCACATAGATTATAGAATGACTGATTTGTGTGTGTAGAAAGTCCATAGGACAAAATGGACTAATAAGATATCCCGGGCATTTTTCTTAGCAAGTGAAGGCGACTGACAAGGACGACATGCTATTGATATCAGAATGTTCATGCATGTAGTGGAAAGGTGCGAGGATATATTGTAGCCGACAGATGCTTTTGCATTTCTACGTCAACAAGTGTTGTTCTATGGAAAATATAACCTTTTTATCTATGGTTAAGTTTGGGCTGAAACGTGTACACTCGACACGTCACATATAAGCTGTACCGGCTTACGTGTGTTTACATCCAACATTTAGCATCCATATTCAAAGATCGTGACTTATGTCAATTTAAAGCCCGGCAAACCAGGCCCAGCCAGCTTAATCATATCACTTGAATGATAGGAACATATTACTACAAAAAAGGTTATCTAAAAAACAGAAACAAAAACAATCATTAGTGGGTAGTACCTCTTTAGCATTTGAAAGAAAATCATTTTTTTCAAAATAATATTAAATACTTATTTTCATAAAATAAGCGCAAGTTTTTAAGTTCCATTTTTAGTTTTAAATACAAAATCAACATGTGGCTATTTCCTTGTTACACAAACATTGTTAGAAGTGCACGAGAAAACTGCAACTGTTATGTTTAGTCCTACATGTCAAACTCAAATGCTGAGAAAGCGTTAAAGTGAGGTTATGAAGTGGGACTAGATACAAAAGTTGTAGTTTCTAAAGTTGATGGCTGAAGTAATTGAATTTTTGTTACATTAGTGTTGAAAGTTTTATGTTTTATTGACATGTACTCTAGAGAAAACTACAAGTCGTTGATCTGCGCTCTCAACTTGAATGCCATATTTCAGTTAGGCAAATGATTATGTAATCTCATTGACTACTTTTGTACGAAACATGTATAAGTCGTACAATTCTGCGAACATTTGAGATGTCTGCCTAACTCCTTGTTTGTCCATGACTATCCGTATGAAATATCGTTCTCTATAAACATAAAACATGTGTGCTTTGCGACATTTCTTTGGTGGTACATGGTATGACATAATCAGATTTTGTAATACATATTTAATATATAAAATAGACATCCACAAGAACAAACAAATTATGCATAAGCACCTGCTTAAATCACCCCTCTCGGTCTTGTTTAATTTTGTGGTTTGACCTTCCTCTGAATGCCAATAGTAGTGCCCTAGTACAAATTATGAACGTGAGGTTGAACTACGGTTGTTGTGGTGCATAGAAGGCGTGCCCATAGGCAAAACATCCTAACTCTAATTATTTTTTTCACTCACAAATCATATAACCTTGGGATAAACTGGAAGTGGGAAAGGCAAAGGTTGGAAAGCGAAGTAAGGTGTGGTATAGTGTGCCTTAATCTGGCAATTCTTGGCGCAGTCCAGTGCGTGCGCAGTGTCCTGCCAAGCTGGGTAAAAAGAAACGCAAAGGAGAAAAGAAATTCCCCGCGAATCGCGCGGGTTCTCTGCGCCGGATAGACGGACCCTGGCCACCTGCTGCGCTGCAGTCTCCCGTCGTGTCGCTGCCGGAAACGTGGGCCCCACATGTCTGTGATGCGTGAGCACCTCGGTGTTCGTGCGGTCGTCGTCGTGTGCAACTGTTACTCCCATCTTCCCTTCCCGGCGCAAACAAAAGATACGGTCAGGGCCACTTTGAGCTGAGCACCACCAACTTGGGCAATGGAAGCAGCTCCGGCCTTTTTCCTATCTGAATCCCTGCTTTCCCATGCATTTTGTTTTGTATTCGAACCTAGTTTTGGGCCTGCAAATTTGCAGCAAATAATCCTTTTGAACATGGGCTTCAGCAAATAAATAAAAGGCAGAAGACACATAGGGTGGATTAAAGTCGCCGAGAAAGAGATAGCAGTATCAGGGCATCAAATCAAATCTTAAGAATGTCAAAAACTACTCAATGTCTATGTGATGGCATAACCTGGCATTGAATTAGTGGGAGCTATGAAGACATTATTCACCAAGATGTACTAGTGACCTACCATTAGCTCGTTATCAAATCGAACTGACTATCACCTGAGAGATTGTCGTCACGTACATACTCTACGTGTTTTGCATGAGCTGAAATGACCGATGGATGGATGGAACATAGCCTTTCTTTTGTCCACACCACATGATCGAAAGATCATCTCCCACTTTTGCTCTCTTTTGTCTTTTGCCACCTTGGTCTTGGACTAGCATGAGAGATTTTATAGATGAAACACATAAGGTCGTGCTTCTGGATGTTGGGTGGGCTTATTACCTTTAGTACTTCGATAAAGAAGTTGGGTTGGAGTAACGTACAAAGTTTTTTTTTCTATATATAAAGAACTGACATCTACTAGTGATTTATTTCGAGAAATTTTTCACTTGGATGATTCATGTTTTTAAATTGCCGAGTCTCAGCATTATTTGCTCTATTGAAAGTATAGTAGTCGTCCTCTGAGGACCTATGAAAGAAAGAAATTGATACAAGTATATACATTTATTTTAAGGAAATACAAGTATATGCTGGTAGCATGATATTGTTAAAGAAAAAAATAACTTCGAGTAGTAGTATGGTTATGACGAAGATGCCCTGTGAAAAACAAAAAGTGTACTCCATCAACTGTTGTAATATCAGCAGGCAGAAGAAAAAGCTTGCACGACAATGCAATGTAGATGAGTAAAACAAAGACAATGCAATGTAGAATAGGAGTACACTATAAAAGCAAAGATAAACACGTTGGGTGCTCTAGTTCTGTGACGAGATGCTTGCGATGCGACGTCTTGACTTGCACAAACATCGAATGATGTTATGGCGCCATCCATCGTATCATTGTTACATACTCACTCTCTCAAGGGTTGACGATACTTCTCGTATACGTATTCGTATAGCCAAACGACAAAAATCCACCATTGTTAACTATAGTAGATACCTAGTGAAATAAAATTATGCAACTGGTACACTGCAAAACCCCGTGGAAATTATCAGCAGGCTTTGGTTATTGTGTCCATCTGGTCATTACAAATGTAATTTACAATGGAACCTTGTCCAAACAAACTCAAACAAACTCAATATAATGATTGTGACGTTATAGGCTTCGAGGTGTAAGAAGGACGTTACCATGATGCTTAAGCATGAGTATCGTACTAACATTAAGCAATGCCATTTAAACCTATCGAGAACGTTCAACCAGATGATTAATATTATGCAATGTTGTTTATATGACATTAGCTACTCATAGACATTCCAATAGCTAGAGACATTAAAGCCAATTGGGCTTGAAAGGTCTAAGTTTAGAGAGAATTGTAATACTATAAGGGCTTCCATGTAAAATCGTTGAAGAAATAAGAATGCTACAGTGAGGAGTGGGCAGCTAGCAGCTACGACTGTAGTAGATATGAAAGGTGCAGCCAATACAGAGAGAGAGGAGAGAGAAAGGGGAGGTGTGCGAGCCGAGCCCACCATTCCGGATGCACGCAGCCGTGGGTCCCACTCCCTGTCAATCGAACGTCCCTTCTGTCCCCTTACAGCCAGGTCAGTCAGTCCACTGGAACTCTTTGCTCACGAGCAGAGGAGGCAGCCAATCTCTCTTTTATTCCCCTTTCGAGTTTGAACAGGGCTACATGCCGTATATCTACTTCTAATAACCTGTGTAGAGTAGTAAGTACATCTTACTATTCAAAAGATGTGTAAAATATTAATTATTTTTACATTTAAAATTATTGTTAGATATATTTTAATGTAATATATTTATTTTATATTTTTACTAAAAATTGAATAAGACAAGTGGTTAAACGAAATTATGAAAAGTCAACAAATACTTATATTTTAGAAATCAGTACAATAGATGAAAATGAAACTGTAGAAAAATATAGGTGAATCGGATTCGACTTCTCCGGAAATTGATCGCTTTTCTTGGCAGCGTGCTTAGGCAAATGAGGCCCCGTTTGGAACAGATTCTGCTCAGCTTCTATTGGAATTAAGCGGCAACCTGCGCCAAACGCTTCGATTCCCAACGCGATTTCAACGGATGCGATTCCTACGGAGGCTTCTTTTACACTACGACGCGGAATCGTCTCCAGCCTCGTTTCTTTGGAACACACGTAGAAAATTACATGCCTGCCACCGCTTATGCACATACCGGTTCGTTCCTTTCTTTGGTTCGTTCCTTTCTTTTTCCGACTCTGTATTCGTCCTTTGACTTCTTTTCTCGTGGTTGAGCTCAGCAAATCCTACCACAATCCTCAACAAATCCGGTTGCCCCTCCGCTCGGAGCTAGCAAAACGGCACGGTGGTGACATGGAGATCTCATAGGTGAGAGGAATCGCCCCCTTGTGAGAGGAATCAGCGGCGGCGAGCGCACGTGGCGGCGCATATGCGAGCGGACGGCAAAACTGGCGTCCGACGGCGAGCTGGTTGGCGGCGAGCGTGGCTGGCAGCGAAAGCTACGGGCGGCAAGCACGGGAGTCGGGTGACCCGGTGACCAGAGCGGCCAGGATGCGCAGTGACCGAAACAGGTCGCTTCTCCTTACCCGAATCTAGAGCCAAACAGCTCGATTGTTCTCCACATGATTCGGTGCAAAACGGCCTCTCCAGGAAATCGGTGTTGAGGAGCAGCGCTTTAGCACGAGCTGTCCCAAACGGGGCCTGAATCAGATCAGATCCCAGCCGGGAATGTGATCTGCCATCTTGTTTTTTTTTTCTTTTCTTGAGAATTGATTTTTTTTTTGTTTTGAGCGGATCCTGAGAATTGATCTGCCATCTGTAAGTTAGAAATGGCTGGTATACGTTAAAGAGCTGTAAAGTTACGCAAGCATTCGGCCTGTGGCACATCTTAAAAGGCCGTAGTTTACTCCGTCTACAGCAAAAAAAAAGCGCGGCCCAGGATGGTCAGTCGGTCGTGGAGGCCCGTCAGTATTGCCTACCACTAAATTTCTGTCTGGAGGAAGGCCCAAGCCAAGAGCAACATCGACCTTCAGAATCGGCCGTGCATCTACTTACGCTCGATGCAGGCAAGGTCGGTGGCTCCAGCCGTCCAGCGAGGCCTCCGGCCTCCTGTGTCATTTTGTTCTTTCAAAGGATGCAAAATCTTGTACAAAGTCCAAAGTTTCGGAGCTGCACTAAAGGCATGCAATCCTTCGTTAGGATCTGTCTTAAACCCCTACAATGCTATGTAGTGACGGACACTATTTATACTACAGTGACGGATATTTTGAAAGTCATCGATATTTTTGATCAACAACAATGTCCGCTACTAAACTACACAAATAGTGACATACAACTTATGTCTGCTACTAGAAGAAAAAAACCCACTACTAAACTACACAAATAGTGACGAGCTTCTCCCATCACTAAATATATACTATCTATCACCGTTAGATCAAAAATGAACTGCCTAGATTGACTCTAGATATATTTCACCCTAACTATAGCATATAAAAGAAACACCCTTCCCTCTCCCTCACCCACTCCATCATCACCCACCGAGCCGTCGCCTCCTCTCTCTCTCTCTCTCTCTCTCTCTCTCTCTCTCTCTCTAAGCTTCCTCCCGCCGGCCTCTCATCGTCGGCGCCCCTCCCGCTAGCCGCTCCCTGTCAGGACCCTTCACCACCGCCCCTCCACGTTGGCCCCTCTCGTCGGCCTCTCCATGCCGACGCTCCTTCCCCTGCCCCGTCCCCACCGGGCCCCTTACCGTTGGACCCCTCCGTGCTGGCCCCTCTCGCCGGGGCCCCTCACCACCGGGCCCCCACCGTGCCGGCCCTCCTCACCGCCGCCCCCTCACAGACGACGCTCCTTCGTGCCCCTCACCGCCGATGCCCCCTCCCTGCCGGGCCCATCTCACCGCCGCACCCCTATGTGCCTGCGCGCCCTCACCTGTGGCGCCCCTCCTAGCACGTGGATCCGGTAGCCGGATCTGGTGGGGAAGTGGCCGGAACTGGTCGGTGGCGCGTGGATCCGGTCGCCGGCGCACGGATCCGGCGATGATACTTTTTTTTTGTAAGGAATGTAGTAGCGGGCCAAAAGCGCGGTAGTGACGTTCTTTTGTCCGTTACTATTGTTTCAATTAGTTGTGATCTTTTGTCCGCTACTAAGATTTTTCACTCGTAGTGACAATGACGCATTGACGAAAATTGATTCCGCTACCCAGACCGCTTTTAGCCCGCTACTAGAGCTCAAATGTAGTAGTGAACATCAAGCAAGGAACATATCCCAAAACCACCCGATTCTAAAGTTCTTAGATCTCAATCAGGCGCAAGCAAAGCATAAGAGAGACCAATTTCACGATGCATCCCTGTTGCATGGTCCAGCTTGCTGCCACTGCCATTTATGTAGTTAATAACTAGTTTCCTTCTATATTTATAGATTTAGCATTTACTGTGAGGCATAACATTTACGACCTGTGGCTCTAATCCGATAAGGTTATAAGCTGAGGCAAACATGTCCTAAATATGCCAATACAATGCTATCACTTTAATGATGATTCTTTAGGAAAATTAGAGGAAAAAAGAAAATATCAAAAAAATTAATCAAAGCCTAGGGATTAAAACGCTCTACATGTACGGTGACCCTAGCTCTGCTCTAGCAAAGGCATCTTCCTTTTTAATAGTTTACTAAGAAGCACTACTGAAAATCGATATTTTGCCGTGTGCGCACACGCGAAGGGCTCTAGCACACGGCAAATATTTTTGCCGTAGGTGGCCCACGGTGAAAGACCGACGGCGGTATTTCTAGACGGAAAAGCCGCCTTCGCCGTGTGCCAAAGCGCGGGCACACGACGAAGTATTTGCCGTGCGCCAGGCCCACCACACGGCGAAAATATGCCGTTAGCGGAGAAGAGGACGGCAGCACCGTGAAACTTTTTTGCCGTGTGCCAGATCCTCTACACACGGTGAAATAAGTTGTAATTTGCCGTGTGCCAAATGCGCGGCACGACGAAGTAAATTGTCATTTGCCGTGTGCCATATGCGTGGCACATGGCGAATTGTGCCTGTTTACTGTGTGCCATAGTGACAGCACACGGAAAAGTAGGGGACACCCTAACGGCCGTCCACGTCGTTTGGGTTTTCCCTAGTTTGCCGTGTGCTGGCACTGTGGCACACGGCAAACAGGCACATTTGTCATGCGTTATGGGTAGGACGCGCGGTGAAGACTTTGCCGCCATGTGCTACATTTCTACCGTGTGTGGCAGGACTCTGGGCACACCGCAAAGTGGCTTTTCGCCGTGTCCCCGACGCCTAGCACACGGCGAATATTGTGGCACACGGCGGAATCTGTTTTCCGATAGTGAAAGGAAATTATCATGTTCTCTCTCTAACACTACGAACATATTATTCAAAGTAGAAAGGAAGAGTTCGTTACTACATAAATAATTTGCAACTGGTAGAACCTAAAAATGTTTCAGTGCTGAATATACCGCGGATATATAGCCAAAGATTTCATAGTGGGACTCACATGTTGAGTGCTTTTGAAAATAACACCGTGAACACTTAATTGACAAAGTGGGTTAATTATCGCGTGATCGATAATGCGCGTGAGGCAGAGCAAGCAATTGGTCCACAACATTGCCACCCATTTGATCCGCTGTCGGATCGCCGCCTATCAGAGCGCCACCCCTTTTGCGCCTTCTGCTACAAGTGCAAGTGTGTCAATTTAAGCTTCTTTATACCTAGAATCTGTAACCTAGGCTCTGATTACCAACTGTAATGTCCCGGAATCCACCAATACCCCGAGACATTACTAAAACTACACAATCAACCACCAAAGATAAAAATAGAAAATTTCAGCAACATCTCCTTTGTAAATACAAACATCGCGGAAGCATAACCACACATTTATATGTTATGAAGGAATAAATAAACAACTACCCATCCTTCACTAACTGCAATGACTCACGCTGCTGTCCTATCTCTCTTTCCATTCTTTCCATTCGGTCTGCCATATAGAGATTAGGACTAGAAGCACGGGAGGGAAGGACAAGGAGGGAAGGACAAGGCCGTGGTTGACCATTGGTAAGCAATTGGTTTCTTTCCTCCGTTTTTCACCTGGTTCTGATTCAACTTGAGGGATTGAGACCCCAAACTCTAGAACGAGCAAGTCTGAATGTTGGTTGTCATGGTTCAACATATGCAGTACTAGATCGATCCAGTTTTCAGTGCTTTGGAGCCCGAATCTGACTATGAGCATAGAAGAGAAGTAATAGAGGATTTCAAGAGCTTTCCAACGCATATTTATATGCATTATTTCGTCGAGTAGTTTAGAAGTTATGCCGATCTGAATGTCACTGTGTTTTTCCGTCAGTTTTGTCAGGCTTTAGTTTCAGTTAACAACCATCAGTTTTGAGCAGCGAATTAAAATTTCCTTAGAGGCCGAATTAGTCCAAGATTATATGGAGTATTTTGTATTCCTATATACCCTCTTTCCATAGGGTACTTACTTGCTTGTTTTGGATCAGCGGTTTGATAATTATGTTTTTGCAAAGTTAGTGATGTGCTGCTGTTTGACTGATTCTGTCAGTCAGTTTGTAGAGCCAATTACAATTAGTAAATGTGGGAATTAAATTTGGAAATAAATACAAAAGTTGTAGCTTTTTAAATGTATATGATTGTAGAGTATTTATTTTCTATTATTTCTTTAATAGTTTTAATGCTATGAAAATAACAAGCAGCACTATCTCTGTTCGTTAATGTGAGGTGTTTTGCTGTTTTTGATGTTTGCGGGTTCGGGCATAGGAGCGCTATGCTCATTGTTTGTAAATGATATATGGAGTGTTTATACCAAGTTATTTGTTTCAAAAACAGGTGGTAGTGTGTAACAGCCCGAAATTGTACCCAATGATCATGTAATAAAGTATTGGGAGTTTGGACAAGATTTGAATAAATTTGGAAAGATTTGAATCAAATTTGGTTCAGGAATGAACCAAGAAAAATCGCAAATCAATTAATTCAAATTCCCTTCGCTTTGGGCCGAATCTTCTCCCGCGCGGCTCATTTCTTTTCCCTCTCTCCGCAGCCCAGCCCGAGCCCAAATAGTTTTCTTCCACCTTTTTCCACCCACTCCCCGCGCGCGGTACGGCACGGACGCCGAGGCCACGCGTCACGCTCCCGTGCTCCCGCCCAACGCGCCGCCAACCCTAACCACTCCCTCCACATTTTTTGGCCTACAAAACCACCCCCGAGCCGTCCTCTTCCCCATCCTCCCCAAACCATAGCCGGGCCGCCTGCTGCGGTTTCCTCCACCGCCATGGGTGAAGCATCGAGCCAGCGCTGCTCGTGCTGATCTTCTTGCTCGGCGTGCGACGCCGCGTCGGGTGGTGCCGGTCGCGTTGGCGCTCGAGCCTCGCAGCGCGCAGGCGACCCGAGCGAAGTTCTCCACCGCCTTCTTCTTCGCCGCCGTTCATCGTCTCCGGTGAGTCCCCGTCCAGCTCATGCTGTGTTCTTAGCTCCCCGTCGTTCACTCTTTCTTCCAGCGCCGAGCGCGTTCTTGTTGCACCCTGGTAGCCTCGGAACGGTCGTCCGCGTGGTCACCACCGTCGTCCGCCGCGCGTTCGCGTCCGCCATCAACGGAACTTCGCCGTCCATCGTCGCCAAGGCTCCTCCGTCTTCCCCGAGCTTCGCTAGACCTTGCTGGTGAGCTCCCGCATCTTGTCCCCCTTCTCCCCCTTTGATTCGTCACGAATTTCCGGTCTTCGTCGGTTTCCGCCGCCGTCCCTCCATGGACGCCGGTGAGCTAGCAGCTAGGAGCGAGCTCATGCTTCTTTTCTTGTGCAAGTAGCTTCGTGGTAGCCTGCAGTAGCTCGTGCGCGCGAGAATTTGGAGAAAGCTTGGAGCTTTGCTAGGTTTCCAGGACTCCATTGAGCCGTCGCCGCGGGTCTCGCCGCCGGCGATGCTCCGGCCGCTCTCGTGGGCTTAGCTTGGTTCCGTTGGAGTCGCGGGAGCATGAGCTGCATTTTGGTGCTGTTTGTTGGGGGCTTTGGGAACCCGTGGGGTTTTCCCCTGTCTCCCCGCCGCCGTGCCATCTCCGGCGAGCTCGCTCGCCGCCGGCGATGGGAGCTGGAGCTCGTGACGGGTGCGGGTGGTTGCGCGGCGTCGCGGTGCAGGTGCTGGTGTGCTCTATTGGGCGCGCGGCGAGCTGCATCGCCGGTTTGTGGGGTTTCCGGCAAGGGCCGTGTCGGAACGCCGGCGGCGCCCCCTCCCGGCGCCGTGACGTCGGCCGTGGGGCTCGCGTGTTTGGTCAAGTCCATGAGGTCTGGTTTGGAGGTTTGGATGGACTTGGTCTTCGTGGACCGTAGAGAGAAAGAAGAGAGAGAGTAGCCCGTGGGCCCGGTCCACGGAACAGTGTGGACCCGAGGGAATATTCTCCGGTTTTTCTTTTCTTGGAATTTCCGAGATTTCCAAAATTCCTTTTTCCTTTGGAAATTCATATCTTTTCCTGGAGTGTCGGAAAAATGCGCGGTCGATTGCGTTGGACTCGTAGCGACGTGCTCTACGCGTTAGTGTAACTTCTGGTCATGATCTAGTACCGTAAATTCCGTCGTTCCTTTCGTCCTATTCCTTTTACCTCGTTTTGCGTGCGTAACCCCGTTTCGCGATCCGTTTGTCGAGAGGTGCCGAGGAGTTCCCGCCGGAGCCGTAGTTCGAGAAGTTTCCACCGACCAGCCGTTCGAGTACCCCGACTCAGCCTGGGACCCGTGTTTTTAAGGCAAGCCGCAATCCTTGACCACTCTTATAACTATTTAGCAATTTACATAATATGACTCATGCATGTGAACTGTTACTTGCACTTGTAATCTACCTATGCCATACTATGCTATCCTTGCCACCGATTACCATAGGTTGATCTACTGTTACTACTCGCATGCTTAGTAATTGCTTAGTTGCTTAATTGAACCTCACATGATGATTATACATATTTTTGTGTAAAATAAAATGTAGGTGTTTCTTAGGTGTCGAGTTTCGTACTAGATACTCCGTAGGACTTTGTGGGGGCGAGTGTAGGTGATTAGGTGCTGGGAGACTTTTGGGGAGTCTCTATTTGGAGAGTGCCTGTTGCGGGCACGGTTGTGTAGGGACCTTGGACTATGGGGTTCCTGTTGTGGCGATACTCGTTGTTGAGACTGTGGTTTGAGGAGAGGGTTGGTGACTCGTCCCGGCAGCTTGAGGACCAGTTCTTGTGCTTGCTTGCTCTTTGGTTTACTAGCATACCACGTGACCCGTATGGACGAGCTGGATCGGGATACTTAGCGAGAGGACTCGGGTGGCCCGCCGTTAGTGGGTTTTTGGAGCGTTTGTCACGATCCATGAGCAGAGGATATCCCACCTGGCCCGTGGTACGTCTTGTCACACCTTCAGGACTTTTTTTCCTATGTTGTGGTTAGAGGATCCCGGACCGAGGGACCGACGCCTACCAATCGATGCTTTGTTGAATGATCTTGTGAGTGTTGCTGTGCTTAGGCCACGACGGTGGTCCTATGTTTTAGTACCTCTTCACGTGGGTACATATGCTTACTCTCTGCAGAGATATATAATCTATACGTATAGCCTAGCCCAGGGTATTGGGCACTACCACTGAGCGACCCACTTGATTAGCATTTACTACTTCTCCCCTCGATAGGTGTTTTACTTCCGGCTTCGAGCTGTGGTTCCAGTAGAGGTGTGCTGGACTTAAAATTTGACCCTTGCAGGATTGTGTTGTTTTCAGCAAGACCACTTATAAAAATTGACTAATAACAAAATATGATTCACATAGACTTGAGGAATAATTGCTTTAGGTGCTAGCCTTTGCCTATCCTTGAAATATCCAAGCATGCATACATTGTTGCTAGGTAGTTGCGGCTTGTTGAGTACTTTATGTACTCACGGCTTTCTCACTTTGTTTTTCGGATGCCGGTTCGGAGGATCCCGCGAGCCTACCGACGGAGCCGACGGTGTGGAGTGACGGTCTCGCCTACACTCGAGTTGCTTGTGGGTGTTGGTCTTCATCGCCGTTCTTCATCCGAGACGCTTCCGCTAGATTTCATTCTTGTTATCGCGTTGGCCTGCGTGCCACGCTGTTTGTATCCATGAGATTTGAGAATTGAGCTTGTTATTGTACTATTGGAGATTCTACTTGTCTTGCCTTGTTTTCGCTCTTTCTTTATGGTTTATCGATGCTAAATTGTGATGGATGTACGTGCCACACTCCTAGGAGTGGCATAAAGGTACGAAGGGTTCGGGTTTCACTTGGGTGAAATCCGGGTCCTCACATAGTGCTCCGGGTCGTCCGTAGTACATTGATCTTCTTCGGTCGGAGGCAAGTGAATGTAGCGGTGGTTTGCTACAGTTTTGACTTGTTATTTTTATCACCTACACTATAAGATTCAGAACCATGCTACATTGATAATAATCGAATATTACTTGTTATTCTACTTTATCATCTCTGAGTTATGTTTATTTCTCTCTTTATGGCATTGTTATTGTTGGAGCATGGTTTATGTGGGTAATCCACTAATGGAGGAAGTTGAAGTTTATATTATTATTATTATTGCAGCATACCTTGCATATGTATTGCATCATTCATTTGCATTGGAAGTTATGTCGTTGATCTATGGTTACGACCGTACCGGTACAACATCGTGGGATGCAGCTCCATACCTTGTTGGGTATGTAGGCAAGAGTCATATGCACTTTGCATTCATATGCATTTACGAAGAATATGAGAAGTGATATGTTATTGCTACTAAGTGAAACCCTATCGTCTAGTTATGTTTTAATATGGATGATATTCATCTGTATTGTCTTATATATCCCAATTATTCTAGAAGTGAAGCTCTCTTTTTAAATCGTCGCTTAAGCTCAACTTGTGGTTTAAATAGCTTGTCAAAACAATTTGCTTGCTGAGATTTTTATCTCACCCTTGCTCTACTCTCTCCAGGCACTCGACGAACCCAGATGTAGCTACCCTGGTGCACATGCACCATGCTAAAATCTGATTTCAATAGCAATTGAGCAAAAATCACCATTAGTGCACCCCTTAAATTCTGCATTAGCCACTCTAAAACACGGGATCTTTTACACATGGCACCACCACCAATCTTGTTCTAGCTTCACCACTGTCTCCAGGTGCTTGATGTTTGCTAGGAGGGAAAGAGGGATTAGCTGCACGTCTCACACTTCATCATTTTATAGTCTCTTTTACTTTAATATTGATAATGAAAGTTTAGTTTCTATCGTTGTGAGAATGATACTTAAAGTCTATGTGAATGTTAAAGTTTTGCCGAGGTTCTCTCTTATGATTATGCTAGGATACTTTGATAATGCTAGTGTTGTATTCTTTAATAATATAAATATGTGTGTGTTATGCTTTCGCGGTGCTTGTTCTTACAAAGGAGATGCTGCTGAACTTTTCATTTTTTTTTATCCTTGGTGGTTGATTATGTAGTTTTAGTAATGTCCCGGGTGTTGCTGGATTCCGAGACGATACATAAAGATTAAAAAAGAGGAGTCCGGAGCACCTCTAGTGTACTTATATCTGTAGAATTAACAAACAATTTGTTACGATTCCTTCGTTAGGCCCGGGCATAGAACACAAACTGGCTGGACCGAGTTCCACTTTGAACTGCTCATTGAAGCAATGGCCGGTCTTCCGAGATATAAGATGCGCCAAAAATTTTGTGTCGTCGTTCAACATGGTAATGGAGCGGCAGACATGGTGCGTGAACGCAACGCTGGTTATCTACTTATATATAAAAGATGCAACCCACTAACACGTCATAATGACTATTTCTCTCAATCCACGTTGCGCCACGCCATCATAATTAATTTCAACCATTTAGATAAAGAAATTATAATTAATTTCAACCATTTAGATAAAGAATGGATGTTAGAGATTAATATAATTAGTTCAAGATTATAATTTTAAAGTTAATATCTTTTAGTCCCGCTGCAACGCTCATGGTTATCAACTAGTTTATTTATTTATTGAGTCAACGCACTGTTGATTACCAGTAATGGTACTACTCCCTCCATTCCAAAATAAGTGTGGTTCTCGCTTCCCGATGAGTCAACTACTTTCAACTTTGATCAAATATTTGCAAAAAAATATTAATATTTATAATACATAATTAGTATTATTAGATAGAGCATTGAATACATTTTTATAATAAACTTATCTAGAGATATAACTATTTCTCGTATTTTCTACAAATATAGTTAAAGTTAAGAAAGTTTGACTAGCACGGATCCCATAGCGACACTTATTTTAGGATAGAGGGAGTAGTATATATGGTCCTAGGAGTACACTCGATCAAGTCGTTCATGTATGCATATTAGGAGAAACTAAAAGGGATGTTCCTTTTGGTTGCCACCATCTCGCGGTAGGGTGATGTGGTTCTACTGCCCACCCTGCTGCGTCCGGGGTGCGCTTGCCGCCTTCTCGATGTATGAGTGTAGCGCTTCCCGACCCATGAATCTAGCGCGTACCTTCTCGATGTATTCTTTAGTCTTCAAGTCCATGTCGTCGATGGTCCTTGCACCGCGGAAGTGATACCCCTGCTGATGTGGGGTAATTAAGCAAATTATTATTAGGCGTGGCTGAACGAAAGTGTCAAAAGAGTAGCCGCGCTACCTGAGGGTTCTTGTAGTGTTGCCCCTCCAGCTTTGGGACGCTGTCCATGAACCACGCACCCTGCCGGCAAAAGCGATGTAGCTTGCCAATTGATTTTTCACGTCCTGTGTACTGAAAGTAGAAGGAAAAAAATCTGTTAATGTATAGATTATATTTTTTTTGTAGTCTATTCAATTTCTATCTAACATTGTGGGGTGTTGATTAAAAATTTATCGATTGAAAATTAGCAAGTCCCCTTTTCACACTGAGTCCCAAAGAACACTGATATATATGAGATGACATAATTTTACCATCTTTCCTCCCCTTTAATCAACTGAAAGTTTGAAAAACTTTAAATCCATCTGATTTATACTAGGATTTGTTGTATTATTTATTTTTGTAAAGTTATATAGTATATAGGTGGAGAGAAATTTTTTTTGTTAATGTTTAAACTATAAAAAATGTTATTTTTTCATACCTCCGATTTCGATCTAGTGGTGCTGGATGTGGATTGAAGGTTTTCTGAACTATCAATTGACTTAAAATTAGCAAGTTCCTAATTTACCTGATGAAACTAATTGGTGTAAAATTACATCGTATTGAAAATTTTGATCAGTGCTGGAAAAATAATTTCACCTGCAGCTGTTCTGACTTCTTGACCGATGGCGGGGTGTAGGTGAACATCGTCCTGACGTTGCCTGGAGTGTCCTTAGCATACACCTCCCTAACTCTGTCATGGAGTTCGATGTCCTTCCCGTTCTGGTCGGAATGTTTTGCCATCTACCGAAAGAGCGAGTCAGTAGCACCAACTTACTAGTTGTTTTTCTTCGCCGTGGTTTATTATTTTTGTTTCGGCAAGTCCTTGCTTGTGAGACTGCCCTTATATGAGCCTCGGTGAGTAGGGAATTTATGCTCGATCTCCAGCTATTAGCTGTAAGCTTTTATCCGAACAACTACGCGTGGGCGTTGTATGCCCTTTTGTTTACAGAACCGATCCCGGAGTTCTATCATCAGGTATCTTATAATGCAGCATAGATTCCAATCACAGACGTAATAAGGGATAAAGCAAATATGGTATTCGCGTGCTACTTTCGGTGGTCTCCTTTCGGTGTGAGAAATGATTTGATGCATTTGGTGTATTACATAGGACTTTGTAAGGAAGACGTGTAACACCCCAACCTGTTAGAAGTC
Source organism: Chloris gayana (assembly GCA_031894775.1). Lineage (NCBI taxonomy): Eukaryota > Viridiplantae > Streptophyta > Magnoliopsida > Poales > Poaceae > Chloris > Chloris gayana. The sequence continues at coordinate 19,974 of JAUNZO010001152.1, read as the reverse complement.
TAGTAATTTTAGATTGAGCCTAAGTGACCCACGAAGTGAAGTGATGGTGAGTTTAGTCTCACATTGGAAGTTTAGATGGGTCAGGATCAGCATATAACACCCGTTCTAACCATAGCACCACAGGGTTGATCCTTTTCCATGAAACGAGGACGAAAGCGCAAGAGTAATGCTATGCATGTATGCAAGTGCCTGCCCCCACGGTAAGGCTAGCGGTACACGGACTTTGGACGTGAGGCGTTACAGTGGTATCAGAGGATAACCTCTCGTCGTGGCCTTGTACTGAGAGGAAATCTTGAGTATCCGCTTGCTGATTATATATATGGTATGCTGCCAATGGCATCAGCCCTTAAGGGGGTGATTGTAACACCTCAACCAGTTAGAAGCCTCTAATAGTTGTGGATTGGGTCCAAATGGCCCATGAAGTGAACTTTTGGTAGGATTAACCCCAAATTAGAAGTTTAGGTGGGTGAGAGTGAGCATATAACCCCCTTTCCAACCATAGCATCCCGGATTAACCCTTTTACATGAAGCAAAGGTAAAAAAGTAAAAGTGATGCTATTTATGAATGCGTGTGCCCGCCCCTCACGGTAGGGCTGACGGTAAGTGACCTTGGACGCGGGACATTATAAGACGTCTTTTTTTAGCCATTTGTAAGGAAGATATCTCAATAAAATTCTTTCAAAACATATGAGTTTTTGAATCATTTTCACCCCAACCCTCTACTCATCTAACTAATCCATTACGACCAGATAGTCATCAGAGGCATTGTAATAATATGAATGGGTGAGTAAAAATTCAATGCGATGGTAGGATGCATCCCGGATATGCGTTGGCATCAATTATTACATCCATCTTATAGTATCATTATAATAAGAACAGATCTCGTGCTACTGCACCTTGTGATGCTATCGTGCTCTCACTGCTGGTAGCACCACAAGGATTGTGTAAAAAATTGCAATAAAAATATGATTATATTGTGTATATCATCATACATATAATATTGAAAAAGTTGAGATGCAATGGGTATCTGTGCAAAGATAAACAAAAAAGTGAAAACAACTTGTGAAAAGTGTGGATTGGAACCGTTCATTCCAGACCCGCAATCTACTACTATTTAAATGTTTATTCCTCTTCTCTTTTCCAGAAGTTTCCATTGCATATTAACATTTTGTAATAACATGAAAAAGATGAATTGCACTGTACATTCATATTTTTCTTTGCACTTTTAGCATCTATTATAGTGATAACGTTGTTGGGAGCATGGTAGCACAAGATTTGCTCTCTCAATATAATCTATATGAGAACATAAACATTATTATTATGTTAACTAATTCACATATATTTACGTGCAGTTTTGATCTTGTTGACGCAAAGATCATGTCTTAACACTCAACCTTAGAAATCTGCTTAACTCCAGTAATTAATTTGGATGCAAAGTCACCTAGGCGTGAAAAACATAGTTAAATTCCTAGGGTCAGCAGCCCCAACTAGGCCGATGGATGGCCGATTGTCATACCCAATTCTTGCAATATTTTGTGCATCCTGTATCAATACCTAGATCAGTAGTTGATGCATATAGTTTCATAAAATTTATAATGTAAAATAATTTTGATTAATAGTAGGAGAGTATACCTGATATTAAACCCGTAGTGGCAGCACAAAAAGGATTTATCATTATCAAGTTCGTCTAACCAGATAGAAGTGATGCAGACAATACAAATGCATGTCTTCTTCTCCTAGGCTTAGGTGCTCTTAATAAGGGTTCATCCTATGGTCAAGTATAAGATATGCTATCACTTTGTTGTGCCTCATTTCTACGATATTGTGTGTATACTGTACCAATTCTTGGATCAGTAGTTGGTACCGATCCTTGGATGAGTATTGTACGAATCCATACAACACTTAAATTAATGTAATTACGGTAAAAAGGGAAGACTTACCACATATAACTTATTTATAATACAGAGGAGTAGAGGAAATTAGGAAGGTTACCAAATTTGAAAATCCAATTCCACAGACAACTTGAGCTTATAATGAAACCTAACAGTAGTGATAATCTTCTGGGAGTTCTCTGAATAAAGACCATATAAGCAAACTATGAGTACCTAAGGTACTTCGTAAGCCCTAACACAACACAAGGGTGCATCATGTAATTGTGGAAATAGCGAGGGTACGGCTGAAGGTTTTAATATTTGTCATAGCCCGCTAGCATGCAATGTTCACTAAGAATAGGTACCAAGTAGTAATTAAATACTAGTCACTATTTGAGAGGATTAGCCTTGGTAGAGTAGTGCTTGTTCCCACCAGTGCCTAATTTTGAAAGGAATAGTTCTCTAGCATCCATACTGGACACCTTCTACATCCACACCATGTGTAATAGTAATTTTATTGAGCTCAGACCCTAGTGTGTCATACCAACAACCTAGACTATCTAATAAATTTATACACTATGCAGAGGTTGTGCATTTTACCAGTAAGCTATGCACTCCTTGTGTGAGGACCCGGATTTCACCCAAGTGAAACCCGAACCCTTTGTACCTCTATGCCACTCTCAGGAGTGTGGCACGTACATCCATCACAATTTAGCATCGATAAACCATAAAGATAGAATAAAAACAAGGCAAGATAGTAGAATATCCAATAGTACATTAACAAACTCAAATCTTAATCTCATGGATACAAAGAGCGTGGTACGCAGGCCATCGCGATAACAAGGATGAAATCTAACGGAAGCGTCTCACATGAAGATCGGCGATGAAGACCAACACCCACAAGCAACTCGAGTGTAGGCGAGACCATCACTCCACTCCGTCGGCTCCGTCGGTAGGCTCTGCGGGATCCTCCGATCGAACCGGCGTCCGAAAAACAAAGTGGAAAAGCCATGAGTACATCAAGTACTCAACAAGCCGCAACTACCTAGCAACAATGTATGGATGCTTGGATATTTCAAGGATAGGCAAGGGCTAGCACCTAAAGCAATTATACCTCAAGTCTATGTGAAGCATATTTTATTATTAGTCAAATTATATAAGTGGCCTTGCAGGAAACAACGCAATCCTGCAAGGGTCAAATTTTATGTCCAGCACACCTCCACTGAAACCACAGCTCGAAGCCGGAAGTAAAACACCTATCGAGGGGAGAAGTAGTAAATGCTAATCAAGTGGATTTCTCTTGGTAGTGCCCATATCTTTGGGCTAGACTATACATATAGATTTATATATCTCTATAGAGAGTAAGCATCCGTACCACGTGAAGAGGTACTAAAACATAAGACCACCGTCGTGGCCCAAGCAAAGCAACATTCACAAGATCATTCAACAAAGCATCGACTGGTAGACGTCCGTCCCTCAGTGTCTAGGATCCTCTAACCACAACATAGGAAAAAAAGGTCCTGAAGGTGTGACAAGGCGTACCACGGGCCAGGTGGGATATCCTCTGCTCATGGGTCGAGACAAACGCTCCAAAAACCCACTAACACTAACTCTGCACCACGGCGGGCCACCCGAGTCCTCTCGCTAAGTATCCTGATCCAGCTCGCCCATACGGGTCATGTGGTATGCTAGTAAAACCGGTCCTCAAGCTGCCGGGGCGAGTCACCATCCCTCTCCTCAAACCACAGTCTCAACAACACGTGTCACCACCACAGGGACCCCATAACCCAAGGTCCCTACACAACTGTGCCCGTAATGAGTCACTCTCCAAATAGAGACTCCCCAAAAGTCTCCCAGCACCTAATCACCTACACTCGTCCCCGCAAAAGTCCTACAGAGTATCTAGTACAGAAACTCGACACCCAAGAAACACCTAAATTTTATTTTACACAAAAACATGTATAATCATCAACTAGGGTTCAATTAAGCAACTAAGCAAATTCTAAGCATGCGAGCAGTAATAGTAGAACAACCTATGGCAATCGGTGACAAGGATAGCATAGTATGGCATAGGTAAACTACAAGTGCAAGTAACAATTCACATGCATGAGTCATATTAATGCAAGTTGCTAAATAGGTACAAGAGTGGTCAAGGATGCGGCTTGCCTTGGAAACGCGGGTCCTAGACAGGGTCGGGATACTCAATCGGCTGCTCGGTGGAAACTCCTCAAACTGCGGCTCCGGCGGAAACTCCTCGGCAACCTCCGACAAATAGATCGCGAAACGGGGTTAGGCACGTAAAACGAGGCAATAGGAAAAGGATGAAACGAACGACGGCATTTACGGTACTAGATCATGATCAAAGCGTAGAGCACGTTGCTACGAGTCCAACGCAACCGACCGCGTAAATTTCCGAGACTTCAGGAAAAAGATATGAATTTCCAAAGAAAAAGGGATTTTTGAAATTCTAGAAATTCCAAGAATAGGAAAAACTAGGGAATATTCCCTAGGAATATTCCGCGGTCCGGCACAAATTCCGTGGACCGGGTCCACAGATCACTCTCTCTCCTCCCTCTCTCTGCGGTCTACATAGACCGCGTCCATGGAAAATGGGAGGCAAGACCATGGACCCGAGGCGGGTCCCTAGGTGACGCAAGCCCACGTCACCACCACCGGAGTCGGGCGGCGCCGCCTCGGCTCCGCCGCGGGGCTGCTGGAATCCGTGCGCCCCGACGCTAGAGCTCACCGCTGCACCCCGGACCCCACCAAAACCTTCACCCTACTACCGCGCACCCGAGAGGAGACCTCGCAGGCACCATCTCCCACCGACGGCGGCCCAGGAGCTCGTCGGAGCTAATCACGACGGTGACGCAAAGGGGAAAGCCCCGAGGTTAGCCGAAGCTGCAAATTGGAGCTACCAAACTGACGCTCGCACTCACTCGCACCTTATGTACGCGGTCGCGGGCCACGGCGATGACCGGAACATCGCCGGCGGCGAGAACCGCGGTGGCGGAAAGACAAGCACGGCGATTCTCCAACAAAGTCCCTCTAGAAACCACAACGACGCGCACGAGACTCACATACCCCCTACCGAGCTCCACGGCCCACCGGAGGAGCATGAGCTCGCCTCTAATGGCTGGCTCGCCGGCGTCCATGGCGACGCGATGGCGGAAATTGACGAGGAGCGAAAAACGACCACAATCCGAAGAACTAGGGGGGGGACAGGGTGTGCGGTGTTACCGAGGGAGCTCGCGGCGGTGCTAGCTCGGACGGAGGGGCTCGACGACGATGTGACGATGGCGGACGGTGAACGACGCCCTGAAGAGGAAGGTGACCACGGGCTTGGGCGTTCCGTCGCTACCGAGAGGCAAACGCACCGCAGCTCAGCACCAACGGAGAGGGCAAACAACGAGGATTCAAGAACGAGTCATGGGCTAGGCAAGGACTCACCAGTGAAGATGAACGGCGACGAACTCGCTAGCGGCGGAGGACTTTGATCAGACCGGCTGCATGCTACACTGCTCGAACGGCGACGGGTTGGCACCACTCGATGCGGCGTCGCACGTCGAGCACGAAAGCACGACGGCGCCCACCGGCTCGCAACCTTGCTCAAGGAGACGGAGAAAACAGCGGCGGCGGAAAGCTAGGGTTCGCGCCCCGGGAGCGGCGCGGATGAGGATGGAAGGGAGGCGGCGGCTGTGAAGGGGTTTTGTAGGCGCGAAAAGGTGGAGGGAGTGGTTAGGGCGGCGGGGATTGCTAGGCGGCAGCACGCGGACGCACCGCATGTCTCGGCGTTCGTGCCGTACCGCGCGCGGGTGGGGGAAAAGGTAGACGGCAACTGTAGCTCGTGGGCTCGGGCTGGACTGGGCTGAGGGAGATAGGAAGTGGGCCGCGCGATGGGATATTCGACGCACGGTGCTGAGATTTGAAGAAATAGACTCGCGAATTAATTGATTCAAATCTCATCCAAATTTGATTCATATTCTTTTCCGAACTCAACTATTTTATTACATGAACATTTGCTACACACTTTGGGCTGTTACACCTTGCAAGGGAGTAACATAATGCTCAGTCGCTCACCAGCTCCTCTAGGCGCCACCACAAATGCTCAGGAATCTAAATGCTCAGGAATCTAGTCAGGTATACGGGTAGATGGGCTATATAACACAGAAAAGTTGCACAGCCAAGGGTTTGCATAGGGGCATGTACCCTGCAGTAGCGCATGGGAGAGGTGGCAGGTCCTACCCACATATGTTTCATGGTTGTATATAGAATTCACTTGGAAGAGGTCCATCGATCCGGTCTATATGCGAAAGGCAAGCACTCATCCACTGTAGTCGGACCTACACTGAAAACGTAAGCATACAACACTCAAGCCAAGTCAACCCATCAAGACTTCGCCTAGCAATATATACTAGTTGTTGCTATCACCAATCCCATCTGATTACTCACACCACCAAAACTCACTTGACATAGCTATCCCATAAAAGAAATTTAAGTGATAAAGGTACGTTGATGAGTATCTCCTAAGCATTTCTAAGCAGAGCAGCATTAATATAAGAGTATTTCTAGGTTACAAGGTCTTAAGGCTATACAAACAAGAGGAGGTTTTAGTAACTACAATGGAATTAACATTAGCAAACGTGGGTAGTAACTACGCAGATGCATTTAACAACAATATAACTCAAGTGAGCAAGCTGTTGGCCTTTAAGCCTTCAGATTAATTAAATCCAATTAATTCTGCAAACACACATGGTATCATTGTAGCATTTCACCCGGGAGTATTGCAGTGTATTTTATTTATTTCCAAAGGGAACCTAGGAATAAGAATTACCAATTGTTAACAATGATTTATCTATAAGTAATATACAACATAACTAAATGTAGGGGTAAGGATATTCAATGGATAAGTCGACACAAGAGAGCCATACTACAATTAAAGAGAGAAGTATAGCTAGTTGGGAGGACGAAGAGTTGGACGTATTTGGCATGCTCCACTTCATGGTGGAGCAGCTCTACTTCAAAACTCCACCATGGAGCCTACTGTGGAGTTGGAGTTTGATTGCGAAGATGTTAGGCTAGGAGGAAACCTAGGAATAAGAATTACCAATTGTTAACAATGATTTATCTATAAGTAATATACAACATAACTAAATGTAGGGGTAAGGATATTCAATGGATAAGTCGACATAAGAGAGCCATACTACAATTAAAGAGAGAAGTATAGCTAGTTCGGAGGACGAAGAGTTGGACGTGTTTGGCATGCTCCATTTCATGGTGCAGCAGCTCTACTCTAAAACTCCACCATGGAGCCTACCGTGGAGTTGGAGTTTGATTGCGAAGATGTTTGGCTAGGAGGGTGTCTCGAGCTCTGAAAATATATATTTTTTGCGATTACTGAAAAGAGAGTTGTAACGATCCATTGACATTTTTACCCTTCCTTTAAGTAGGCCAGATGAAATAGATATTTCTACAATGAACATTTTAAACAGCAAATTGAGATAATCGACCATATAATACTATTTTGCTATCTTCATTTTAACAGGCCGTTCCGTTGAAAAACAAAATAGTGACAAAATTGTTCCTTGCCAAAAAAAACAAACATCTCACTTCGTGCATTGAAACAACGGAAACATCTCACACCGTTCGTTCTTATCCTCGAATCTTTCTCTTCACCATGCACAACGAACAAATTGGAACTCACGGACGAACTGGTCTTTCGATTAAGCGCTCACCTTAATCAACTTTCCATCAATGGATTTCAGCAGTTATTTGCATCCTCAGCGGAATAGATGCACGAATCAGGTCTGCAGCTACCAGCAATCAGACGGAGACGACACCTTTGTTTGGGCATCATGAGCATGCCAGAGAGCCCGGGCGATCCTCTCGTCGCCGGCGCCGCTCTGGCCGCCCCCAGCGCCGCTGCGCCCGCCCGCCTTGACCTCTTCCACCCCAACCTCCGCAGCGGACAGGAGCTCTTGCTCGAGCCCCACCACGCTCGGTGTCCTCGGCAGCCACCCCGCCACTGCCGTCAGCTCGGCGGCTACTCAACAGCGGCGATCGCTGGAGGAAAAGGTGGCATGCGCGCCACAACTCAGGCGCCGCCTGCGTCGTCATCGCAGACCGACGCCCTCAACTGCACCGCCGATCCTCGCCTCCCCGCCTACCCCGACGCCTCGGCCTTCGCCAACAACCACTCGACGGAAGCATGGCAGGCGCACGCGAGACGACACTGGTGAGCTCTCCCCAGGTGATCGGTTCCGTGACTCTATCCTTCATCTCTTTCATTGCTGTGTTGTTCGTGTGTGCAATTCGGTGGCCTCACCTTCGCGGGGTTCGTTATGGGTTTCAGTCTCCTCTCCTAGGCCCCCATCTGCCCTGTTCGTCCAGAGCTCGCTCCGTTTCTGGCTCAACTCTGGCCCCGACCACTTTCCGGTCTCCCAGGTCGCCCCGGCGGTTTTCTCCCTCCAAGCTTCCTCCCCATCAGTGGCAAACCACATCGTCCTCCATGGCGCGCTGTCTTGCGGGGCGGTGACGATAACCCCGTTCTCGGCGCCAGGACCGGCGCTGCCGCCGCCGCGGCGACCATGCCGGCCCATGCGACGCTGTGGGGCCCACAACTCCCGAGATCTCGCCTGCCGTCACCAATTCGAATTTCGAACTGGCGGCCCACCCCTCCCTGGGCCGGGATTCTCGCAGCCAGGAAACCCGGCCTTCAACCCCTCCTTCTACCCCAGCCTTTGACGACAATCCGTCCCTACTTGATCGCGGAATTACCCCTACGGCCCGACGCGCGCCGCACGGCTGCTGTCGAATCTCCCCACGATTCGGCTCTTAACTCTCCCTGCCAGCTCTCTCATGACCTCGTGAACCTGGCCCATGAGTCGTCTGATAGCTGCCCCCTTCGCCGTATAATGTTGGATTATACGAAGACAACGTCTTGCGCTGTGAGTCACAGGCTACGCACACGCCTACGCCTGACCAGCTGCCCACCGATGGGACTGCCGCGCCGTCCGTCGTCGGGTCACCTCCACGCGCGGCGCGCCACGCCAGCTACCAGGCAGCGCTCCTCTCTCTCCACCTCCCAAAGGACCGTCGCGCGCCTTTATCTACCCCGCGTGCCCGCCCATCTTACTCTCTCCACCAAAGCCCCGAACGCTGCTGCTTCCGCTGTCTCGCGTTCGACCACCAAGTCGCCGAGTGCGGAGACCCGGTTCGCTGCACTAACTGCTTCCTCCTCTGCCACCGTAGTAGGGAGTGCAAAAACCCAGTCGCTCGACCTCCCGTGCCACTCCAGCAAAGCGCGCCATGTCCTCGCCGCCTTCCGACGCTCCGGGCATGAGCACCACCAGCTCGAGGAGACCATGCGCGGCCCCTCGCTGCAGCGAACACCTGCTCCGCCTCAGCGCTGGCTGCACCACTAGGCCCGCGACATGCAGGCTAGGGCTACGCTCGACGCGGAGGCTGCCCTTCTGGACGCCGCCCTCCCGCGTGCTCAGGCTGAGAGCTCAGCCGCTGGCGCGCGGCGCAGTGTGCGCGACCGGGTCCCGACGCCCTTCCCCTCGCGACGCTCGCGGCGCCCCTCCGGCGGACGAGGGCGAGCCGGACTCGGCCACTGTCTTCCTCCCCGAGGAAACGAACAGTGGGCCAAACGCTCGCCTACGCCTACGTCGTGCCGGCCTCCTTCGCGCTCCGGAGGACATTGCCGGCAACCCGCCGCACACCCTCGGGCCTTCCTCCCGGGGTGCCTTCATCATCGAGTTCCCCAGTGCCCTTGTTCGCGAGCAGGTGGTTACTCTCTCGCCACTCCACATCGGCTCTCGCACCGTCATCCTCGAGCGCCACGAAGAAGCCGACAACCGCTTCCACATCGACGACAACCTCTACGCTGACGTGGTCACCATTGACTTCCCCTCGAACACTGGTTCGAGGCGCACATCATGGCGGCCTTCTGCTCCATCAGGCACCCTATCTGCATCGACCACCGCAACCTCCACAAACGACGACTTCTCCAAGCTGCGCCTCGTCGTCAAGATGGACCGGAACGTGCAGTCCCTCCCACCGTCTTCGTGCGCAACTACGATGACGGCCTGGGTAGCATCGCCAAGCTCTTCGTGGTGTGCTACTGGTCAGCCACTGGACGCTCCCGAGCCACGCGACTACAACTTCGCGGCTTCACCTATGACAACCTCTACGTCGGGCGCAACGGTGCAGCAGTCGCTCCGAGGCCCAATCGGGTGCGACTCGCGGCTTCCGTGCACGCCACATGGCCCTGGGTAACTCTAGACCCCCTACCTCGCCTCGTTGCCCTCTTTGTACTTCGCTAGATCCTCACGCTAACCTGTCCCCCACTTCTGCAGCCTTACTCTGTGCTCGCATGCTGGGCACGCGCGTGCGCATGGACCGTGCATGGCTTCGCCAGACTATGCGTCGCACCGACTCCAGAAAAACACCATCCAGCCCCTTGAGGATGCAGGCACTGAATACCGCTCTCATCAGGACAAAGCCGCTATCCTCTTCTCCTACTACACCTCTCTCCTCGGCACCTCCACCACAGCTAGCTGGAATTTTAACCTCTCCTCTCTTTACCCGACGCAGACTCCTGAGATTGCACCTCTCTCCTCTCCTTTCACGCTTGCTGAAATCCGTGCAGCCTTCTGGGACATGAACATCAACTCGAGCCCGGGACCAGATGGCTTCGAGCCTGCTTTCTACCGTCTCTTCTGGCCTCTCGTTGTGGTGTGACCTACTGGATCTTTTCGCTCATTTCTATGCTGGCACCCTGCCCCTTGACGGGTTAAACCGAGCCCATCTCGTGCTCCTCCCGAAGAAAGCTGGAGCCCGCACCGCTGAGAGCTTCCGCCCCATCTCATTTCAAGGGTGCATCGTTAAGTCCATCGCTAAGGTCCTCACCTCGCGTCTGCAGCACCACATTCGCGACTTGGTGGGCGAGGACCAATCCGGGTTTATTAAAGGACGCTGCATCTCGGACAACTTTGTCTATGCGGCGGAACTCCTCAGTTGTTGTCACAAACGGCATGCCCGCACCGTGGTTCTGAAGCTCGACTTCCGTAAAGCCTTTGACTCCATTAACTGGGAGAGCCTTGACCGCATTCTCGGAGCCCGTGGCTTCGACGAACGGTGGCGCTCCTGGATCTCCTCCCTCCTCACCAGCGGAAAGACGGCCATTCTCCTAAATGGTGTCCCCGGTAGATGGATTAACTGTCAGCAAGGACTGCGTCAAGGCGACCCCCTCTCCCCTTACCTCTTCATTCTCGTTGCTGACGTGCTTCGGGCCCTAATCCACGATGCCTTCTCCCACGGCCGTCTATCCCATCCCATCGTCGACGACTCACCCCCGGCAGTGCTGCAGTATGCGGACGACACTCTCATCCTCCTCCGTGGCGATCTTGCGAATGTGGTGGAACTAAAAAGATTCTACAGGACTTCGCTTCGGCCACCGGGCTTGTGATTAACTACCACAAGTCCACCTTCGTTCCGATGAACCTTGGAGACAATGAGGCTGCAGCCCTCGCTGCGACCCTTGGCTGTTCGACCCCCAATCCTACCTCGGTCTCCCCCTCTCACCGACCAAACTCCACAACGCAGACTTCCTGCCTCTCATTGCCAAATGTGACAAGTACCTTGCTGGGTGGAAAGGCTGCCTCCTCTCCAAAGCGGACGTCTCACCCTCGTCAATGCAATTCCCTCCAGCGTCCCGGTCTACCACATGTGCTCCCTACTTCTTCCTAAAGGAGTGGTGGCTGCAATTGACCGACGTCGCCGGGCCTTCCTCTGGACCGGCGAAGACAGTTGATCCGGCTCCAAATGTCTGATCGCGTGGGAGAAAGCTTACCTCCCGCGGTGCGAGGGCGGTCTTGGGGTTAAGGACCTGGCGATGCAAAACAAATGTCTCCTCCTCAAGTTCGTTCACAAGTTCTTTGGCCGTACGACGCGGCCTTGGCTGCGCTGGCTGCGCTCCCAGACGAGCTCCCTTCCCTGCTGTTCGGGTAACACCTTCCTACCCCTCCTTCTCAAGGAGCTCCACCAGACCTACAGATCCTTGAGCCGCGTGAGCGTTCGAAATGGGGCCTCCACTTCCTTCTGGTTTGATGATTGGCTAGACGTTGGCCCCCTCTGCCTTCACCTTCCGGCTCTATTCTCCCACTCCACAAAGCCCCACACCAGTGTCGCCGAGACGCTAGGCGCTGCAGAGCTCCCGCTTCGGCCTAGGCTCACGCGTGCCGCTAGCAACGAGTTAGACGTTTTGCGCACACTAACAACAAGTTCTGAATTTGACATCGGAGCGGATGAACGGACCTATGTCTGGGATGGCTCCACCTCTTTCTCCTCCGCTGCTGCTTACAGGTCCTTGATCTCGACCGGTGTTGAAGACAGTAATGGTGCAATGATTTGGAGCACCCTGGTACCACTGAAGCTGCGGTTCTTCGCATGGCTATTCTGCCATGATCGCCTACCTACGAGGGCGAACCTGCTGCACAAGACTATCCTGGACCCCGCGGATGCCTCCTGTCTAAGATGTCCAGGCACACTCGAGACGGCGGACCACCTGTTCTTCGGCTGAGCCCCTGCGATTCAGCTACTCCAAAGGCTAGCCATCTCCACCGTGACGGCGTGCGTGACCTCTCCTTGGTCCCTGCCTTCCCCGTCTACGCAATTCTCATGTGTCTGGCCGGATATAATCATCATGCTACTGTGGGGACTGTGGAAGTGCCGAAACGACACTGTCTTCAACCGGTTGGACACTGACGCTACGATGAACATCAAACTCCTCCTGGATGATATCGACCTCTGGTACTTTCGCTACCGAAAACATGTACATATTGTAGCGCTCCGCGCATGGTGTCGCTACCTCTCCTCTCGCCTTATGTAACTCCCCTTCCTCCTGTAATTCCTCATTCCCCCTAATAAAAAGGGGCTTGGCCGGACTTGGCTTCCGCCCTCCTGTAAAGCGTTATGGCTTTGTGCCATTCGCTCCTTCGATGCAATATAAGGTGGGTAATAACCCCCGTTTCGCTCGAAAAAAAATCAGACGGAGACGAGCTGGAACTCAGGCGGCGGGGTGCGGGCCATAGCATAATGAAAGCTCAATGGTAACGTCCCAAGCACCAAAGCTGCGGGGAGCTGTCCTATATTACGTATAAATGTTCTTACTCCAATGGAAGTTCCATATGGAGGTAACGTCCCAAGAACCTAAGCTGCCACGAAAAAAATTAATTGCTGATTAGATATTGACAATTTTTGTCAGTTTTTTCATTCAGTTTTTATCATGGAATTTTCTTCTTGATATCAACAACGCATTGGACTTTGATTGATATCAGAGCCATTGCAACGTGTTAAGCAGCTTAATACTGTTCCACTTTATAGATACACTAATATAATCACTTATCTATAGATTTTTAGGGACTAGGTCAATGAGCTTAAAGACTAGTTCCAAGTTCAGAAAGCATGGCACTACAATAACTGAATGGGACAACAGAATTCTGCAAAAGCGGACTATTGTTCTTATATATAGACTGGAGGTATGTTTTGTTACTCATTATTGAAGCTATTCTACGATTCATCCCAACCAAGATGTTTATTTTCTATGAATAAATTTTTTATTTATTAATTAGATATTGGGAACATGTGGATGTGTCGCACATGTGCATAATGCTAGTTCATAAAAATCAACGGTTAACATTTTCTTTTTACTGGTCGTATTGCAATAGAACTAGTATTTGACATGGAACACTTGTTTTAATCATGACTCCTTTTGACCTTCAGATAAGAAGATAATAGCTAGATAGATAGATGGGCACAATATCTTGCCAATTGGTTAAAAAAATAACTTGTGGGAGCTCAGGTTAGCTAGTCAGGGGTGGCTAGCCTCTTTGTGTGTAGAAAGGCACCACAGTATAGATTGTTTGCATGATAGTGGCGACCAGCAGAACAGTAGCAGCAACGAGTGAGATGAACACCCATGGATTGCTCAGGTACGTGTGTTCGAAGCTGGCCCTCAACCTCTTGCATGGTTTCCTGCAGTGGTCGTTCACCTTCTGTTGCACAACGAGCAGCTTGGAAAACGGGCTCGTCACCGCTCCCTTGGATAGTTTGTTGAACAGCCCCGCGACGCCCTTGTCGCTGCCCAGCCCACTCTTGAGGAGCCCTCTGGATCTTAGCAGCGCCACATCTCTCTCCGTGCTGATGATGTTGTCCATGAAGATTATGTAGTCTGTCACGTCGTTCCCGGCGTAACCATGTAGCTTCTCGAACGCCATCATGTTAAGGATGATCGTCTCGGTCTCGTCGTAGACCGCGACCAACGGCATCGCTAACACGCCCTTTTCGAAGTCGATGTCAGTAGCCCGGTCAGTGACACTCTGCTTGAACTGGATCCTTGCCTCGTTGAGCTCCACAGCGGATGGCATGGTGTCCTCCCTCACGTTTTGTGGAATGAGCGGACCAGAATCTTCGAGGCCACGGAAGCTTTTGTGAAATATGTCCAAGGGGTGGAGGCCTAGTTCGTCCATGCCTCCGTCGAGCGGGCGGCCGAGAAACTTGAGCACCATGTTATTGATGTCCTTACCGCTCTGTTCATAGTAGACACCCGCAATAATTGCAATGAACAATTATACACCATCTATCTTAAATACACGGTACAAACTATCCAAGCATCACTAGTAATAGTTTGGTCAAATTGCACAAAGTTTCAATCTTGAAAAAGAAAAACAAAAGAAATGGTGTATACTTCCCTAAAAAAAGAAAAGAAAAGAAAAAAAGATTGGTGTGTACACAAAAAATGTGGGTGGGCAATTGACTAGTTGCTAGAACTGTGTAAGATGAACATAAATTCCGTTCATTCCCTGAAATCTAACAGTCCAGATTGATTGTTACCACGTTAACTTTCACCGTGATAACAAGTGGTAATTCGAGGTGATAACAAGTGGTATGGACATATATTTTGAGAAGAAAAAAGTTGTGGCAGTCTGTAATTAATTATCACATTAGAGACGAGGCTCTCGGATAGGTGCGAGATGCGCCGCCTGTGGCGAGCTCTCGCAAAGCGTCCGGGACAACGCGTGGCAGCGGCGCTAGAGCACGCGGTGGGTGTGGGGATACCGCACGACAGGGGTGACATGTGGCATCGGCGGGGTGATGGTGGCGCGGCGGCAGCAGGGCCAGGAGCGCATCGACTGGATTCAATCAGGTTAGGAAAAAAATAAATCTAAATGACTACATTACCTATTTACCACTTCTCTTAGCACTCAATTTGGATATGCACAAATAAAAAAATTGGCCAAGTACGTACTACGTACCGGGGATGATATGTCCTGCTGAACGACTAAAATCCTTTGCAACACCAGGAGAGGCAGCTGGTTTTCCATCAGAATCATGTCGGATCGGATCTCTGCACCAAGAAAACAAAAGCCGCGCATGCTAAAGATAGGGTCGTTGGGAGCGTAATCCTTCAACGCTTTGCCTCTAGTTACACGCTTTTGCGTCCTCATCATCTCCAGCAAGAAGCATCCATCTTTCAACATCACCTGCAAGAACATACCTGCATTCACACCGCGCCAATTGTCGCCTATGTTATCGTAGCTATCCAGTAGCTCATCCACCACCTCCTCCAAAGCGGCCACGAACTCCCCGACTGGCTTCCTGGCTCTTTTAACCAGGTGCAGCGCCGCCCGACGCTTGTGTTCCTCCATGGGCAGAAGGTCGGGATCGTTATGGTGGAAGGGGCCCAGAGACACCAACTGCGGCCGGTACGCCTGCCTGTTGGTTGTGCGCTTCATCCGCTCCGGCACTCGGTAGATGGAGGGTTTAGTCCACCGCACCATCTCCGAGGACGGATCGGTGTCCTCCAACATCGCCTCCATATCCACCACCCAGTTGATAGAGCGCGCCCTCTTGGACCCCTCCATTATACAGAATCCCAAGATTTTGCAGAGTAGTTCCCCAAATGCACTAGTGTCAGTTTTACAGACATATAATGATCGATCAACAACGAAGAAAAGGAGCAGAGGCAACCATGAAAAGAAGCAGATCTCGTAAGAAGCATATGCCTTGCGTAAAGAGAGGAGTTCAATGATGCTGCTAACATGCTACACTACGAAGACCGGACACGCTTAGAACATATGCTTTGGTTTTGGCGGCTTAATCACGTGAGTTGGGACAAAAAAAAAAAGAGTTTTCTGGTCCAAAATAATGACCATTATTTTTTCACAACTAATGATCATTAGTTGGATCCAAGAGTATAGATTTAACTTCAAAAATTAATAAACAACGATCATAAAAATTCATCATAACTAATAAGTTAGTTATTTTTATATAAATATATTATAAATCTAATTAATCATCATTATTATTATTGTAGTCAATTTTAGAGTATTTAACACTAATGTGTATGAATAAAACATATTAAATTTTAGTGCAATTACTAAACTACCTTTCAACTAATGTCTATTAGTTGAAGAAAAGTAATGACCATTACTTTGGACCAGAAAACTCCTAAGAAAACCACCACCCATCGAAGATAAACATCATTGGGTAATTGAGTCACTCTAACAAATACTTCTAGTTTATTGTAGTGGACTTCTTGTAACATCCCGCCACTCCGGAACGGGTCCACCTACACCTGCAAGCTTAATAGATTCTTAAGACTTCTCTCACATATCAACATTAGTATTTTCTACACACTTTTGTCCTCACTCGTGCACACCCAAGAAGGACTTTTCGGTTGGACCAGGCTTTCAGATCTGTTAGAGTGCGGCCCAGCTCTTCACGGCGATGAGACCCTACCGCTAGCCTAGGTCATATTGGGCCTAACAAACTATAGGCCCAACTAGAGCCCTAACTAAGGTCTTGGGCCACCTGAAACCAAAAGACTAGTACTGATAGGTGAAGATCCTTCCACCTTATTAGTTGGGCTCCCCATCATTAATTTTCGATTGATCATGAAGCCAACCGTGAAAGCAATTCCTCCGGATCATCAAGCCAAGAACACCGGATCACGAAAAGAGAGTGACGCCAAAACATGATGGTTTTGTACGAGGTTCAACGATGTGCCTACATCCTCAAGGCATGACAACATGCCGCTCCTCCCCATAATTACTGTAGCAATACAAACATCCAAGAGTATACTACCCCGCTGCTCACCTCAAACAGCCCGACGAGGCCATCTCACCACTAGGACTCAACGATGCAACATGTTTAGCTCCATCCTTCATGACTCCACCTTCCAGCCTATAGTGATATGTATCCGACTTGTTATCTATCATCACAGTCTTGCCATCTCACATCACTCTCAAAGTCCTTCTATCTGGCACTGCCTGATATAACCAACCTTCTCCATGTAGAACACCAAGCAAAATAAGATTCCTTCTAAGTTTTGGCACATGCTGCACACCCTCAAGTAGCACCTCCTATCCATTATACATTATCAACTTGATATTGCCAACTCCCATAACACGATCAACCGTGTTACCTCCCAAGTGAGCAAAACCAAAGTCACCCTCAACATACGAAGAGAACCACTCCTTCTTAGGTGTTGCATGAAACGAACTTGCAGAATCTAACAACCACACTTCTGCATCACAAGACTTCTCACTTGATAGCATAAGAACATCACCATCGCTCGATCACTCTTGACTACCAAAGCATCACCAGTGGAACCACTATCACCAGCATTATTGATCTTGATCATCTGATCACGAGAAAGTAACGCCATCGTGATATCCACCACCTTAACTTTAGTTTTGTCATACGTCAATGTAGTGACCAAATGCTCAAAGAACTCGGCATGGAACATATAGAAGAATAATGGCCTTGTCTTCATCATCAAGCTTCACGTCCACCTTCACAAGGTCAGCCACAACTTGATTGAAGACATTGATGTGCTCGACAAGATCTGCTCCCTCCCGCATCTTCTAGCCCATATAACTTTTGCTTCAGATACAATTTCTGAGTCTGAGTTTTGGGCATGAATTGATTATCCAATGTATCTCAAATTACTTTCGGTGACGTCTCATCCATGACATGGTACACGATCTGGTCGGAGAGACACAACCTGATGGTTGCCGCTGCTTGCATCTGTATCTCCTCCCACTTCTCATCATCTATCTTGATCGGCTTCTTCTCACTCAGAGCCTTCAGGATCCCTTGCTGCGCTAGCAAGTCCTTAACTCTTGTTTGCCAAAGCCCGTAATTGTCAATCCCGTCAAACTTCGTACCTCGAATTTGGATGTCATCGACGCCATCCGCTTGTTGTCACGGACCACCGAAATAAATTAAAATACCTATTCTTTTAGGATGTGGGAAAGTTTAAAAATATACTTGAGGTTTTTAGTACTGAAGATAATTTCATTGATTTCTTCTGGGCCGATATGATTATAAGCACAACCAAACTATATAGAAATGCCCAGATAAATCAGATAAAATTTTCCAGCAATTTGTATTATTATCACAAATAACTTTTATTGACACGTATCACCAACTGTAGTACATCATATTTAGTAGGCATGCAATTTATTCAAATATATATGGCTACTTAGTAGGCGGGAAACATGCATGCGTAGGCGTAGCGTTAGTGGCCCTTGTTGATCTAGTAAGGCCACCGTCCATTGATGTTGCCGGGCGGGCTGTAGCTGCAGATAATGAAGGTACGACCATTGTTGCAGCGGACGCTGGCGCAGCCGATTCCGGTAGTGTCGCGCCACACCACCTGCGTGTAGTGCCTGCACTCCTGCCCCTGCGTGCAGGAGTTGCCGCTGTGGTTGTAGTACTGCTTCTCGTTCACCCAAGAAGCCACGGCGTCAGATGCTGTGATGACATAGCCCCCCACGCCCACCCCACGTAGATGTTCTCCCCGTAGGACCGTGGTTTGGGGGAGTGTATGATGGCGCAGTCTCGCTGGCGCTTCTGTGCATATTTCGATGCATAGTCGGCCGCGTTGGCGTCCCACGACACCGGTTTAACGCCCACCTGAGCGCGCGCAGAATTGTGCAGATTCAGGAAGTCCTGCGACGAGCTCTGCGCTGCGCATTGCTCAACGACGATGAGACACGTGAGAGCCACGGCTAAGGCTGCTAGCTTCGACGAGAACGCCATTTCTGATTATCGTTTGAATTGAAGGTCGATATATGCTGCTGTTGTGTGTGATGCACGAATTGGAGGGATCGACCGGGTATTTATATACTGGCAGGTGGCAGCAACGGGATCGGTGTCTCGGTGACTTTTCCAAAAAATATCACTACACAATTTGCGAACCATAAGACCAAAATTACCATGGGTTACACTTCATCAGCAACGATAGCACCTGGAAGGTAAAATATTGTCCAACAGGGAGAGGATACCGTGGACGCGTGATGGTGCTAGGGAACAATAAGGTGGTCAAAGTCAAATCAAATATTTTAAAACAAATCTACTTACCTTTCTAAAGATGGTCTAAGTCAAACGATTTCAAGTTTAGTTAAACATGTACAAAACAAACTGCTAATATTTAGGACACGCTAATTTGGAATCATCGTAAATCCATCGTATCTTCATAAATTAGTTTGGACCTAACCTGTTATATTTGCTCGCACCATTAAGAGACGGTTCGAGTTAACACGAGCAAAATCCTACCAAATTCCCCTAGAACAATTAATAACTTTGAGAAGATTATTCATTTTTAATTGATTTTAGTAGAAACTTCTGTGGCTTTAGCGTCATGGAAGCTACTGCAAGTTAGTAGTTATGCTGATGAAACAAATGTACAACTGCTCAACTTGTTGAAGATCCAGGTATTAGTTTAACCATCTTGTGTCAGACGGTGTTGGTTTGTGAAACGTTCCTCCCCTAGTTACAAGATAGAGGTGCTTGAATATTTCATTGTGACAAGTAATCCAGCAGGTGCAAGTTCATTGATCTATATGCATGTCAGAATCATGTTTGAAAAACATAAAACCAAAAGAAACAGAGTACAAGCTGACAACTTCTGTAATATCTTTGCCACTGGATACATGGTTTTTACCGGAGCAACATGCATGGGCCGAGTATGCAACCATGTTTGATCAATTAATTGTGATGAATCTTCAATTCATGTCTATTTGGACTTTGA